>JAJJMC010005091.1:4559125-4675687 GCA_023531435.1 Papaver californicum
ATTGAATCCAAGAGTTTGATTGGTTGTTTAGCTGAAAGGATTTTTTGACATAAACAAAAGGGAAGAATACACGAGGACAAATTAGAACCTTTCTTTTGTTTACTAGTTTTTCTTAAAGGAGCTAGAAAGCCAAATGAGATATATTATAACACAGCACGTAACAATCAATTGACAAAGGCAAAGTTGAGATCCCCACTTTTAACCTAATCTATGCACCAAAGAGAGTTGGTCATTTTAGCATAATGGAATTCTTCAATGTTCTAAATACCTTCTAGCTTCCCCATGAGGTTGTAGCCTTTTTAGGTATTAAAACATTTTTATAGAACTCTTAATTGGAAAATATTTTTATTAAATTAAAAAATACTTACGGTTATATAAGACTAAATTTTAATCAAGGAAATTTTTTTATAATAATAAAATATTTATATTATTCTTTATATTAAAAAGAAAAAATAACAAACTAATTTGATATCCTCTTTTTTTCACCTTTTTCATTTAAAGTAGTGACACTAGTTTTTATTATTTAAAGGAGTGACACTAGTTTTTGTAGAATAATATTTATTTATAGTTTTGCTGATGTTAAATTTTAAAATTTTATGATGATTGATTTTTCTTTTGTTGTTGTTATATTTTGTAGAAACGAGGCACATGATACGATCTTAAAGCTTTATGAGCGAGGGGTTAATGAGTACCTGGTTGTAGATGTTTGAGTTCGTAGGTAAATGTGGTTTGTCTAATCAAGGACATGAAATATCGTGTTAGTATTTGTAATCCTGTTACGAGTCTTGGAACTGATAGTTTAGCAACAAGTTGCTTTTACATCAGCAGCAATTTAAATTGAATTAAATTTTTTCCCACAGTTGAAAATTGAATTCAAGATGAAAAAGTAAACCGTCGACATTGTTTCTTATTTTCTTCACTAAACCCTTCCTTCGTACAGTCGGTTCAATAAGAAACAAGACACATCGCTTGGTGGTTTGGACTCGGTTCAATACTGTGAGTAACACATAAAACATGAGTTCATCGCTTGTTTTAAGTAACGTTTGCTTCAACACATAAAACATGAGTACATCTTAAGAGACAGGAAATAGATGATCTTGTGCCATATCCAAGGTATGTTAAGGTTCATGAAACCGTCTTTCTAGAAAATTGGAGAAAGCTAAAAAGATATATTAGCATTTCACATAGTTTGAAGTTTGAGATGTTTGTCTCAGGAGCATTGACCTTGTGGAGGGCCAAGAAGAAGCTATGGTTGGGATGACTTTGCAAGAACTGGCACATGTATTCATGAGAATATTGGCGTGAGAATGCACCGTTTAGGTGTTTGTGAGTGGGAAGTCAAGTTACGGATGCCGTCTGTAGGACTTGCTAGCGGTGCCTGGAGACTTGTTGTTACAAATGTGACTGGGCACACCTGTACTGTACATGTAAGTTCTTTTTACCTTTCAGAACCTGATCAAAATGCACATCATGGTTCCTAAAAAAAATCAGGTTAGCTACAACTTGTTATGTTGATATTAACTTAGACTAGAGAAAAAAAAATACAGGACCGGAGTCGAATCGAAAAGATGGGTACAGGTATAAGAACCGAACCGAGAATATAGAGTACAGGTACACGGGTAAAGAATCAATCATAGGAAGATACTGGTACACGGTTCTACCAAGAATCGAGCCGAACCAACTTTTTTGCACTCCTAAGTTGGGGTAGCTCCCTGAACCGCTAGGAGATATTCTAGAACATCCCGCTGATATAGCATGCATGTAGTATGATAGTTATGAAAATGGTTTAGCCTAATTATGCAGCCCCTAAATATAAACTTATTAGGAAATATAAGCTTATTCATTAAAAGTGTATATATATATACTTCATCTGTTTTATAAATAGACTTGTTTGATTTTTATTTTTATTTTTATTTTATTTTATAAAAAATTTGGTGTCGACAAGTTTTGAGCTCAGGTCACTAGTATCATCGTCTAATAACTTTATCACTGTACTACAATGATATGGGCGCTTGTTTGATTTGGCTCAGATTCTTCTTACTTGTTCTCTGCTCTTCTAAATTATGAATTTGTTCAAGATTTGTGGTCTGGTTCTTCATAAATGAATATCATCTTCAACTGTAACAAGAGCTTTAACAACAATAACAACACCGGCAAAAATGGCATCAACAACTCCTACAATATCAACAGAGGAGACTACATCAACAATAACACAAATCACTTATAAATCTGAGATAATTTTGACCAATTCAGATAAATTACCACCGATTCCGGCTGTTCTAGAAAACCTTGGTTATTTCGCTACTTTATTACTAAAACCCCTGACGAATGGATGGATCATTTTATGATCCTAATAATACCGCTTTGTTCAGTTTTATTTTTCGATTTATTTTTGTTTAGAACAAGACAAATAATGTCATTCAAACTTGTCTTACTCTTATGTTTACAGGTATTTAAGATAGTTATAATGGTGAATATTATGTTTTTAATCAGTGGAGTAACTCTTAGTTGAGACTAGAAATCGATGTGTTCTCAATGGTTGAGAAACACAAAGGAAAACTTATGTATTTATTATTTCAAAGATTACAAAAGATATTTCTTAAAGATACAAGATACATGAAGATATGAAATATTCAAAGATAATGCCTATACAAAACAGAATATAACAAGGACAGTGGAGACAGCCGTGACTTTGTTATGTCACGTCTGTCATATCTCCAATACTCTTATAGTTTTGTTTTGATGTATGTTTTGTAACTTCGAAAGTTTATGCTTTCAGCAAGTCTTGTAACAAAATTGATTTCGATTCGATTCAATCCATGTAATTTAGGTTTTATCTATAAAATAAATAAATAGTGATTAAATCATGCTCTGCTTCCCATACCATAGTCGCTTGCAATAGTTATTATTTGTATATTTTCTATCACGAGACCGTATATGTATACTTTGATATTGGCGAAAAATGTAGTCACAAATATATCAGTTGCCTTACGGTTTAATCGTAATGATCCCACATCATTCTTTGGCTCTAGAAGATCAATTATCTCTATTGGGTTAAAACTCCTTTCACGTAGTCTATAGGAGTCGACTTGATATCAAAAACACCAGATGTTTTCCGTATCACCTCTAAAAGAGTTTGAGATGAAATGACTACAAGAAGTTATGAAATTACTAGATTCACAAGCTCTAAATTCAATTCAGTAAAAAAAAATCTACGACCGAATATGGTGAACCATAGACCAATTTCCCAAAGAATATATATGAATTTACAATCTTAAACTAACACTGTGTTAGGGTTAGGGAGAAACTGAGCACAAATAACAAGGGTTGGGGATATTAGGGTGATAATGAAGGTAGGTTTTGGTTACATCCATTAAGTGAGTTTATTAACTTTTGGGTATTAGTTGAAGTTACATTTAGCTTAAACAAGGGTTGTATTTAGTCATTGCCTAGTTAATTACATCATCCTTTTCATGGTTTTAACTTTTATTTAAGAATATATGTGCACAACCTTCTCCCATGTTGAAATGATTAATGACAACTGGGAGGATGAATTCACGCTTGGTGTCATTTCTTTTCTTTGGCACGATGAATCACCCTCTTTAACGTACCTCTATACCCACTTTGCCATCGGTGACTCATGTGCATTTTTGAGATTTTGATTGGAATGCACCCCATTTCTTAGGTCTACATAGTTAATCATAGATTTCTTGCCTAAAATTCTTCTCCCTTGAGATCAAGTTCAAAAGTTATTTATTGGCTAATAATCACTGTTGAATGGGTCCCGAGGCTGTGTTATGCGGGATAACCCACAAAACCCACCCTCAGTGAGGCTAGTATTTTTATTTTATATAAATCTAAATAATCTAGTAAAACACCTCGACTCCATGGATACAAGTCCCGAAGATCTGACCATATAAAAAAATGCATATCGATATACTGTACTATACTTTTTTTTGACAAAGAAACCGAACTTCATTCATTAAAAAGGGGACCTCTGAGGTCTATAGATAATTGGGTTAGGATAGTAGTCGGATCTCTTCATTCTCTACCCTTCCCCTCTGTGCGGGCAAGATTGGCTATAAAGTCCGCAATCTTGTTGTCCTCTCTACCTATGAAAGTTAAATTACAATAAGGAATTAACTTTAAGAGTCTTTTACAATCAAGTAATAAAACATTATGGCAAGACCAAGGACTGGAAGTCGTGATGTTGTTGACGTCGTCTATTATCGTCTTAGCATCACCCCGAAGCAAAATTTGACTCCATCCTTTTTCTTGAGCCCAGATGATTGATTCTCTCAAGGCAGTAGCTTCCGCTTGCTGGCCGGATCCAACCCTCGTCGCTCCCGAGAAGCCTGCTAAGAAAGAACCATTTTGGTGCGGGCTACGGCTCCATATCCGGCTACATGATCAGAAATAGAGTAAGATCCATCAAAATTTATCACGACATAATCAATATTTCTAGCCTTCCAGATGGATACTAGGGGTTTTTCAGAGTTGACGGCTTTCCTAGAGTAATGGTATTGTTTTGTCTGGGAATTTATCTGATCCTTAAATGGTTCTGTGGCATTGTGCCTGGGGAGAATAGGACAATATGACAAATGGACTGAAGGGTTTTGGCGATTGCCTTTACCTAACGAAAGGTGGTTGAGATTGCTTTCTTGCTGATGGATGCTATGTAATTGGGGAGTGTGCAGTTTGGTAATTTGTTGGTTTTCTGGGCTGATTGGAGCAGTATCGGTGGGAATGGGTTGTTGTGGTTGGTATGGGATTGTAGTTTTGGAGATTATGTGGAGAACTGTAGCCGGATTGGGTTTTGCTTTATCAAAGATAATGTCACACCTATGTTTCCAAATTCGCCATAAAATTTGTGATATCAATGCAATCGAATTTTTATCTTTGAAAGAAATCATGCTATTTTGCTTATGCCAGGACTTTATCCATTCAGTGATGCAGTTATAGGACGACATGTTTATGTACAAACTGGGCCAGAGGGTCTGCCAGACTTTTTTTGCTAGGTCGCAATTCATGAAAAGGTGAGTCGACGTTTCATTTTGTTTGTTGCAAACAGGGCACATTTGATCTATACTCATATGCTTAAAAATTTTACTTCTGGTTTTAAGATTTTGTTTCAGGACTTTCCAAATGAAGAGATTGATTCTATTCGGGGTTTTGATTTGCCAAATATTGTTCCAAACTCCAGGTTCGACATGGTCGGACCTGATTGTTAAATAATTGATTTGCACTAACTTTTTATAAGTAGAAGCGACCGAGAAGGACCCGTTGGAATTTAGAGCCCAACCCATTTCGTCTCTACCTCCCGGAAGGAGGGGGATGGCAGTGATTTCTTCAGTTTGGGTTCTGGTGAAAAGATTTCTAATTATGTGAAGTTTCCAGGAATGGGTATCTTGGTCAATGATTTCACTGACCCACAGGATCCCCAAGTTCTTCTGGGTATCTGTGACATCACCAAGTTTCATACTTTTTAGCCAGTTATAATCCTAAATCCTGACTTGGGTACCGTCTCCGATAGCCCAAAAATGGTGATCACTGATTATGCTTATTCCTTTTTGGATACCTCTCCATATCCAGGTATCTCTAGAATGTTTTTGGACGGTAAGGGGACTGGAATTTGGGTAGTAGCGGGTTTTTAGAATGTTTGCCCAGAGATCTTTTTCGTTGTGAATAAGTCTCCAAGCAAGTTTGGTTAGCATCGAGTCATTAAAAAGAGCAAGGTTCTTAAAACCTAACCCTCCCATATTTTTTGGTTGGCAGAGGGAATTCCAGGCTTCCATCGAATGACCCTTAACATTGCTTTTCCCGGTATTCCAAAAATTTCTTTGTAATTTGTCCATTGCATTTATGGACTTTTTTGGCAACTGAAGACAACCCATCTGGTAGTTTGGAAGAGTATTTATTACCGATTGGATCATCGTAGCTCTTTCCGCCTGGGAAAGCATTTTAGAGTGCCAGCCTTGGAGTCTGTTATCCATACTCTTCAGGATGGATTGGAAGGTTAAGGTTCTAGTTTTTTTACGGAACAGGAGGAAGCCTAGGTATTTCTATGCTTCCGTCATCTTAGGCATGGCCAGCCAACCACCTAATTCCTCTTGGAACCCATCTTCAATATTTTTGCTGCAGAAAATTCCAGATTTGTTGAAGTTGATCCATTGGCCACTTGAGTGACTGAATTCGGCCAGAATGGAGAGAAGATTGTTAACTTCTTCATGACTGGATTTGATAAAGATAAGGCAATCGTCTGCAAAAAGAAGGTGCGAGACTGGAGGACCGGATATGGATATTCGAATTCCACTCAAAAAGCACATATCATTGGCACTCTCGATCATTTTGGAGAGGGCTTCCATGCAAATTATGAAGAGGTACAGAGAGAGTGGGTCTCCTTGTCTTATACCCCTGGTGGGTTTGAAAAATTTGCATGGAACTCCATTAAAGATGATGGACTGAGTAGAGGTGGATATGCATTGAATAATGAGGTTGCACCATCTGTCTGAAAAACCCATTTTCTTCATGATGGCTATGATAAAGGACCATTCTATCCTGTCAAAAGCTTTGCTCATATCCAGTTTTATCCTCAGATTAGTGCTTCCTTTTTTCCTTCTCATAGCCTCAACCACTTCTTGGGCGATGATGACATTGTCATGAATGTTTCTAGTAGGAATGAAAGCTGATTGAGCTGGGGAGATTATCCTGTTGAGGATGGGTTTTAATCTGTTGGCTAAAATCTTGGAGATGATTTTGTAGATGGTATTGCAGAGGCTGATGGGTCTGAAATCTGCTGGGGTTTGAGGGACCTTTGTTTTGGGAATAAGAGAGATATATGTGTTGTTTAGCTCTTTTAGAATGAAGCCATTTATGAAGAATGCTTTGATAGCTTTGGTGACGTCCTCCCCCATAATATCCCAATTGTGTTGGTAGAAACCAGCTTGGAATCCATCCGGGCCGGGAGCTTTCCACGGTTTCATGCTACTGACAACTTGTTTGATTTCCTCAGCAGAGGGAATCTCAGTAAGATTATTATTTTCTAGAGTGGTGATGACTGGTTTAAAGAGTTGGGTAATCTTAGAGTCCATAGTGTTTTGATTGGTGGAACTTATTTCCTCAAAGTGGGAATTAATGAGGGTTTCTAGATCTTCCCTCTTTTTTATCCATTGGTCATTTTTATTTTTTAGGCAATGAATGTTGTTTGTTTTTTTCCTGTGGTTTGTGATTGCATGAAACATTTTGGTGTTTCTATCCGCATCTTTGATGAAGTATTCTCTAGATTTTTGAATCCAGAAACTTTCTTGGATGTCGTACCATTTTTCGAGCTCACTTTCCAGATCCTTTTGAATTTTTCTGTCTCGATCACTAGTACTATCCCTTAAGGGTAGGAGACATTCCCCCAACCTTTCAATGTTTTTTTCGATTTTGCCAAAGGAATTTTTTTTCCACCTTTGGAGAGCATTTCTGGTATTTTTTAGTTTTTGGATAATGATGAATTGTTCTGATCCATGATGAATGGCTCTCCAGTTGTCGGCTATAGTGGATTTACAGGTATCTTCATTTTGCCAACATTCATAGAATTTGAAGTAAGATTTTAATTTCTTTTGGGTTTCCTCAGTATTAAGCACGATTGGGTTGTGGTCCGATCCTATCCACGGAAGGCTGTGGATTATGGAGTTTGGGAATTGGGATTCCCATTCCAGGTTAACCAAGCCCCTATCTAACCTTTTGAGAATTAAATCTTCTTGTTCCCTATTGTTGGACCATGTGTATCTTGGGCCAGAGTGTTTTAATTCAATGAGCCCTGCTGAATGAATGATGGCAGGAATTGGGTTATAAGGGCCATCCGATTCTTCCAATTGATTGCTCGCATCTTCCGCCGATAGGGTTATGTTGAGATCTCCTAGGATGATCCAGGGGTATTCAATGTCTCTACTCATATCGAGGATATTCTCCCATTGGGCTTTTTTGGCACCGTATATGTGTTCACCATACATGCAGGTAATGTAAGTGTCTTCCTCATCCGGGCCAGTTTTTATTTTGAGATTAACCAAATTCCTGACGGTGTAAGTAATCGAAATATCCAAGTTGTCTTTCCACATAAGTGCTAGGCCCCCTGAGAGGCCTTGCGAAGATTGAGCCCAGATATTAGGATAACTAAACGCCCTAAGATGTTTTAACGAGTTATCCTCGTTAGTCTTGGTTTCGGATAGAAAGATTATATCCGGATTGGTTTGCCTTATGGTGTTTTTTAAGTGTTGTTTTGTTTTAATACCACCTAGGCCCTGGCAGTTCCAAGATAGAACTTTCATGCTTTTTGATTTATGATTTTGGTGAGTAACTTTTTTAACTCCTTTGGGGTTTTTTGGACCCCTTTGAGGCTTTGAGAGATGGATCCGGTTATTAGTGTGTTTGAGAAGTTATCTCTGGTCCTTATTAGACTTGTTGTTTCTAGGCTTGATGATTTTTCCTTGACTATTATGATTTACATGCAATCGGTGGATTATGAAGAAAAAGTTCACTAGCTCTACTGAATCTCTATATCTCTGCCTAGGATTTTTGCTTTGGTTATTCGGGTTTTTGTGATCGACGTGGGTGATGGAGAGGACCGGATGATGGGCTAAATATGGTTTACTCTCTAAAGCTTGGTTATGAATGGTGTAAGACTTTTCTTTTGGGTAGATAATGGTTTCTTTGGGTTTTGGTTGATTGAATTGATTGAAGAGGCCTGGGCTTGTGTTGATTATCGGGTTCAGAAGCCTTTTGGTTGGGGACTTGTTGGGCTTGAGTTTCGAGGTGGTATTGGTATTCCAGCTATTGGGGATTTCTTGGATAAGCGGATAGATGTGATTATTCCGAAATTTGGTTTGATTTGGGAAGGGTGTTTGAACTAACCCATTGCTTTCGTTGTGGTTTGAAAGAAACAGGCCTCTTATATTCTGAATGGGGAACGTTACCTGGGCTTCGCCTGGCCTAAGTGGGATTTGGTTGGGTGTTGACTGGGTTCTTTGTAACTTTTGGAGTGGTAATTGGATTTTTGTATATGAATCTCTGACTGGGCTTATCTGCTGCTTGGGCTTCTCTGCTGCTGGGAGTTAAATGTGGGCTTCTCTGCTGCTTGCTTCCAATTTGTTCTTGTTGGGCCTCTGTTGCTTCTTGCCTGTGGAAAGTGCCGTTGCTTCTGGAGCCACTTATGGTGTGGCTAGGAAATCTAGCATTCTTACAGACAGCACCACAGTTCTCAAAGGGGATGAAGACTAGGTTAAAAACAGTGGAGGTAAATTTAGGGGCTAGGTCCCAAGTTCTGTATCTTTTTTCACATTCAGAGATGCAGTTGATTTTGGACAGTTTTATGTAGTTATGATAGCTAATGTAGTTACTTACAAAATAGGGACTAAGATTTTTGAACAGAAATGAAATGGATATAATTTGTATGGGGTTGATCGATACCTGTTCCATGTTGCTGCCTGGATGAATACTTGGGGTAACTTCTCCATGATTTGTCAGTAAGGTAGTCTCTCCCTTTGAACTGTCTGGATGTGGAGCTTCAGTACAACTGGAGTGCAGCTTCATTCCTGGATTCCTCTGTCTTTTGTGGCTTCTTGAGTCCTTGAGGAGATTCCAGTCATCTTTTAGGAGGAGATTTTTAGTTTCTGGGTGAGATGTGCTCTGGGTATGGGTGTTTGTAGCAATGTGGTTGGATATTTTCAGGTTGGCTATATGTGAGCTCAGAGATGGCACAGAGAAACCAGTTTTTGGTATTTGAAAAGGAGGAGCAATAGGAGTGGGTTCTCTGAAATTGGATCTTGCTGTTGGGGTATAAGGAGCCATGTTGTGGGGTTTATGATGGAGATGCTAGGCTTGAAACTATGGATCACTTTTGCAGCTTCTTGGACTTTTTTTGCTCTTTCAGCGCATAACTCCTGGTTATGATTTATATGAAGACAAGCAATGCACAAGGACTTGGGTTTACCTTTGAAGAAGAACTTTACCCAACCTGTGATTCCTGCCCCATTACTGACTGTAATTCCTCTTGGCATTGGCTGGTTCACATCCATCCTTGTGAGCGCCTTCAAAATATTACCATGGGATGAGTTTCCTGATGGAGGGTCCATCACTATGACCTCTCCCACCAATCCTGCCATTTTCCTTGGAATCTTCTTACCATAGTATTCTGTAGGGATCTGGCTTATGTGGTTCCATAGTACTGTACTATACTTCCCCAACTGTGTTACAAATTAGGTCCTTAATCCCTTTGTTTTGAGGTTAACAAGGGTCTATTTGTGTGGTATTAGAGCACCACTTCCATAACATCTTATTGGAGAAAATTTTGGGGATACAAAAGAGGGAAAACTAGCATTTTCCACTCCGATTTCTATTATTCTATTTCAGAAGTTAAGGAATTGTAGTTGGGACTCTTGGGAGGTACAATGACTAGTGAGTACTGAGTACTGACTGCAATTCAATTATACGATTCGGAAGTAAACAGAAAGTCTAGCAAAAAGTACGGCCTAGCAGATCTTGCACGCCAGTGGCCCTACATTTTTGCCGTCCAATATGGAGCTAATCAACAACAACTCTTCCTATAAACTCCACGTATAAGGATTTGTGATTTGTTTCAAGTCTTTAAGCCGATCCGCGGTTCATTGCCAAGTCCATCTGTGGATAAACCATAAAGTTCATTTAGCTTTTTAGTGGATTAGACTTTTCAAAGGGTCGATTATAATGAGACGTGTCTTGGATCAGTGAACCCCTAGTTGCTACAAACAATTAACAGGTCCACATATGGGAGGCATGAGAGATGGCTTTGAGCGCGTTCTGTATTTGACTTTGACATATTGACTAAGATTCTTTGAAAAAGTCCATGCAAAACCCCCAGTCTAGATGGAGAAAGAGATAAGAACTTAAGAAGAGTTCAGTCCCCTTGTCACTCTTTCCACCACTGTCCGCTCTTTTCATTGACCGACTTCACTCCCACCAACTCAACTAAACGTGCCCTCGTTAACCTCCTTCCTTTCCGACGCAACTTCCACTTTTCTTCTATCCCTCTAACCATATATATAAACAACTTCTCCCTCTTTATTCACTTCATCACTCCAAACTCACACTCTTTTCAACTCTCTTCAACTCTCTCAATACACCACCACCGCCCACCGCCTTTTACTTCTCTCCTTATAAATAAATCTCAATTGTTAATTTGATTAGTACTAGTCCCATCGTCAGTTATGGCACTTGAAGCTTTAACTTCCCCATCAACATTCCCAATTTATGAAGATGATCACAGTAACTATCTAGATCAGTCATGGGCAAAAAGAAAGCGATCAAAACGTAATATTCATCGCATGGAGAACAGTCATATCAATAATCCAACTGAAGAAGAATACTTAGCTCTCTGTCTAATTATGCTTGCTCGTGGAAGTACCGACAGCAGTAGTGTTAATGTTCCTCTTTCATCATCATCATCTTTTCAGAATATCAACAACAGCTATGCACCGCCACAAGCCCCGACTTTGAAGTTGAATTACAAGTGTTCAGTTTGTAACAAATCATTTCATTCTTATCAAGCTTTAGGTGGACATAAAGCTAGTCACCGGAAGCTCATCGTCGTTGCTCCCGGATCATCACAACAAGAAGATCAATTATCTACATCAACTACTACTAGTACTACTACAACTTCAGCTGCTAATATTTCATCAAGCGGTAAGACCCATGAGTGTTCAATCTGTCACAAGTGTTTTCCATCTGGACAGGCTTTGGGTGGACATAAAAGATGTCACTATGATGGTGGGAGTAGTATTACTACTGCTGCTAATTCTGATGGAATGGGTTCAACTCAAACTCATAGAAGTAGTTCTGATTTTGATCTAAATTTACCAGCTTTGCCTGAATTTTGGTCTGGTAATAGTTTTGGGGTTCATGGAAAGAAAAGCAAGTATCAGATTTTTGGTGATGATGAAGTTGAAAGTCCTTTACCTTCGAAGAAACCTCGTTTGTTGATGGATTCTTGTTGAAATTTGAAGAAACAGAGATTAAATTAGTAGAATTCTCAGAATATATATGTATGTAATTTTTTTTGTTGAATTATTGATTATTTTGATCAGTTCATTTTTATTTATTTTTGGGGTTTATTGGATTGATTTGTTATGTATAGAGAATTAATTATCTGAATTATTCATGAATTTATCTTTGGAAACAGTTGCATCAAAAATTGAAGTTTGGTAGAAAGTAATTAGTTCATACTTATTTCATTTCCAGTCTCTTTTGAGTGTTTATGTTTTTAGATGAGTGAGTGTCTACTGTCGTGAGCCGTGGCGCAACATTAGACAACCGTGCTTACTCTTTACTTTTCATCTACGTCTGGGTGGAAGATATTTAGTTAGTACTAATAAAAGTACACAAGTCGGCTCGTCTAGCGGTCTAGGACTAGAGTATCCATCTTGGACACCACACAGATAGTTCGCCTAAACAAAAGCAATTCCAACAACTGTAACAGAAGTGAACATGTGCGGAAACAGTAAGTATAAGTGCACCAGGGGCAAAAAAATCAACTTTGGTGGAACATCAGAATTTGATAATTGAAAATAAACAAATAGTTTGGGCATCAGTTTATACGGACTGATACCAGCAGTAGTATCATTCAGAACGATAGACAAATACAACAACGGTCTGATGTGATACGGCGAAATGATCTGAAACGGCCATAGTAGTGCACAATGGCCTATTGGTGTATTAATATTCGCTTATGCAGTTTATGTCTACATTCTGATGTTCGAATCTGCCGTTTAGTGTTTACACTTTTAATGCAATTTGGGAAATGGTGTAAGAGGTGTTGATTACTGGATGACCGAATGATTAAGAGAGTGGGCACATCTTAGAATAAATTGGTGTAGTCGTGGTCCAGTACTCCAGCTAGTGGCCAGTAGGTAAGTGCAACAGTGAACTACGTGAGCATTTTAGCAAGTTTTGTAATATAGAAAGTTCTTAGATCTTAACAAAGTGAATGAATGGTTCTTTGCACGTCTCTTCAATCTTCTGTGAATTTATTGATTTGCCGGCTGTTAATTTGAATTTTGTAAAGGGTTAGATGGTGGACTTTCAATGGTGGGCCCATGAATATACTTGTTAAAGCCCAAAATTATTGGTCGCTAGCCTAATCTAGATTCCACATTCAGTGATGCCATATGACACAGTACACAGATATCCCTTGACATATGGGGAGTTGGTTTAGGACACAAAATGAATCGAGTTATATTAAGAGTTTCTCTAATGAAATATTGTGAGAAAAATCGCTTAAATTCATCTAGGACTTTTTTTGATAAACTGAAAAATTTTATTACCTCTAATTTATTTATTTTGATCGAAAAAGAGGAAATTCATTGAAGAAGGTACTTAAGGGGGTACCTCAACCCAATGAATACAAAGGTAAATAAAAACAACTATAAACAGTTATATTTGGTGTTGAAAAATAAAAATAAAATCAAGAGAAGCGAAATTGTAGAAGTATTCTGTACTTTTGCTAGGAGACCATAAATAGCAGCAGTGAAATTGCTATAAGAAGATTCTTCCTAAATTTTATTAGCTTTAAATTCATCTAGGATGCACCTTCCATGTTTCACTAAATATTTTTCCAACCCTAACCTCTTTAATCAATACGTAGATGATATGACGTAATTTTGGGTAGATTTCTTCTATGTGAATGTCTAGTTCTAGAGATTCACAACGAGGATGAAAGTCCATTTAGTCGGTTTTTATTTAATTAAAATTAATTTTAATTTATTAAATAATATTTTTTAATATAATAATATTTTACCAAATATGATTTTTCCTTTTTTTTAACTATTTTTTTTCTTTTAACAAAAGATTCTTCCATTTTTCTAGACTTTTAAGATGAAGTCGACACCTAAGTAAAAAAAGAATAGTAAGGTTGGAGATTGATATTTTTTTACCTAACTTTTTAAAAAACTGAAAGACAAATAAAAAGAAAAATGTCTAATTTGTGTTGCCACTTAATAAACACACAGAACTACATGGAAGAAACTCTAAATGCAACAATTTACTAAAATACTTTTTTTGTACGAGTGGTGTTGTTTTTCGGTTCTTTGTTGTTAATTGGTGACTCGATATGTTAGTTAAACCGTTGAAAACATAATAATCCGAACCTTTCTATCTTTATAAAAACGATGGTGGAAAAAAATAAATAAAAAAAGGAACGAAAGAGTACCTAATAAATCCATCACACCAAATGTTGATGATTTGTTTTTCTTAAGCGTATGATTTTTTAGTAAGCGATCCATTAACATGGCTAAATAGCCTATGATTTATGGATGAAATTGATTTCCTAAACCCCATCTTCTGAGTCTGATTTCTATAAAATTTTAATTAAGCTTCAATTGGTACTGTTGATGTCCATTTATCTGTCTTGAAATTACGCTATAGAAATGTTTTCGTTAATAAAAACAATAGTTAATTGGTTATATAACCCATAAAATCTTATTTATGGATCTAGAAGACAAATAAAATTAGATACTCTTCTAATATCCAAAAATCTTTTATATACTTTTTTAATATCTAAAATTGGATATTCTATCCAAATTATATAATTAAATTTTATATTAGATCACTAAAATACCTTTATTTATTTATACATGATCTTTGTAGCTAGTGCGTTATAATACTATTCAAATTATATTATGTTCGGCAATAATTAGGATTACCATTTATCTTTACAGCTTTGTACTGTCACTGGCGGATGTTGATGAGAACCTTCTAATGGAAGACGAAAGTCTTGTATGGACAAGTAAGGATGTTGTAATTGTTCTTCGGCATCAAACTGAAAAGATACCTCTGAGGTGAGTAGTAACTTGATTTTTTTTTTTTTTTTTTTTTCTCAGAGTTGACAAAAGTCACAAAATCTTTCACATGTAGTAGATGTAAACAGTGACCAAAAGTTGTCTATAGATCTTTTTTCATCGGTACTTGAAAGTAGCATGGTACAGAGTGTGGCATGTTGCACCAAACTGGAAAGATATCCCTCTTTGTAGAGCAGCATTTCTCTTAAATTTTGTTAGTTTATTCGATACCAGCATTTCTCTTAAATTTCTCTTAAATCCGGTGAAGCAGATACGGATTGATGTTGCACAATCTAAGATGTTAGATACTTAGATGTACTTCATGTGCGAGCCATAGAAATTGTTAGAGAAAAATGAATTTAAAATATATTTTGGTCTTGTTGGAATGGACCTTAGGACCTAGAAGTCATTAAGGGTTACTAGTTTATTTTTCATTATTGTGAATGAAGAACCTTTAGTCTCACATTGGAGAGACAAAAGATGAGTCCTCTCTTTATTACCACAAAAATTACAACTAAGGGAGGGCCCTTAGGGGTTTAGAAGCTTTTGTGGTTGGGGGAGGACTAAGGCAATGGACTAGTTGAAGTAAACATACTTTTCACACATGTGCGGTGCTTCGCACCGAAGCACGCACACTTGCGGCTGTGGTTGCGGGTGCTGCGGGAATGAGTATGTATTGCGGGAGCGGGCGTAGCTGCGGCTGCGGACCAATCAAGGCTTACCTTTTTTGAACATAATATTTTCATTACAGAATTTAAAATCAAAGAAAATTTGGGGGCGTCTGACCCGGCGAGTATCAAACTGATTTAAAAGAGAGAATAAAGTGACCATTTTAATTCTGTTTAAACCTAATGACCGTGCTTAATGCACGTAATTGATTGCTATTAAATTTCCCTTCTCTTCTTTTGGCTATAAAAGAAAAACGAGTTTATCATTTCAAAATACTCCAGGGAAGGCTACTATCCCTAGCTCTTTTCCCCTCTTCTTGCTTTGCTTTGCGCAAAATTGCTTGTTTATCCCTTCCATTATCTTGTTGTTGAGTTCGTTTGAGGGTGATTTATACTGTGCTTATAAAAATCACAACGTGCAGTTCTATCCTGGACACATCTCCACTGTTGGGGTATAACATCTCTCATTCTTGAGGAGTACCCGTGGACTATTGTGTTAAGGACAATTTGCTAAGCAGGTGGCTCTGTCCTTGTGTGTGCATCAACATCAGAGTGTATATCAATTCAGTGATTTTCTAACGTTAACAATTTTTCCTGTTTAGTGTTATTTCCATTATTGCAGATCCAACAGGAATCACCCTTCACTAGTTGTCACCAAGGGAATTCCTGAGGCCATAATTTACTTGATACTGATATTTGACTGCATGAGCAAATTATCTAATTATTTATACATATTAAATGTTATCGAGTCTGAAAAAGGATCTTATAGGTGAATGTCACTTGATGGTGAGTCGAAGTGAGTCATCACCTAGGTAGGGTTGCACAGGAACCGCCCCGAAAAACCGTACCCGCTCGAACCCGACAAAACCGCGGGTTTTTAAACCGAACCCGCCTGCCGCGGGTTGGTATACGGTTTTGAAAATCAAAAACCCGGTCACCACGGTTCTGTTTACGGGTTTAGTATAGGAACCGCCCGAACCCGTCCATATAACTCGATTAATTTTAGCCATTGATTGAGATTACCAGTTTTCATCCTAGCCGTCCATCTAACAACAAACTTAACAAAAGAAAAACCTAATCTTCCACCCGAGCAGCTGTTCCTATTATTTTCTTCTTCACTTCAAGTCTTCATCTCGTGATGAAGAGCAGATGAGGTATTAAAAATCAACAGAGGGAAATGATTAATAGAGTTATTCTGGTGGTGGTATTGATGTAAGATAAACAAGAATCGAAGAAGAATGATTGAAATTGTGAGGCGAGAGATTTGGGTTCTTTTGTGACTGATGGTAAGGGTGAAATTGAATAGTTGAAGATGAATTTTAAGTATATGAGATGAATAAAAACATGGTTATACGGATTAGAATGATTAATTTCAAAGAGAAACATAAATTGGGAGAATCAAAGAATTAGGGTTTGGGTTTCTGGAATTGATTAAGAAATTAACTGGAATTGAAGATGAAATTAATGGTTTAAAGGAAGGAATAGAGATGGGTTTGAACCAAATTAGGATTTAGATTGAAGAATTTCTCAAATCAGATAATTAGGGTTTTGTGTTCTTCCCCAAATTCAAAATTGAAACTAGGATTTCAAAATAAATTAAGTTTAATTGGGAATTGATAAGGGTATTGAGCTATTAATAGATGAAGAGAAGATGAGGTATTGTTTAATTGAGCTTATGGGATTGTTGTAATGAAGAATTGAATAGTTAGGGTTTGAAGTGGTGATTCTGAAATTGATATTGAGAGTAGAAATAAAGGTTTGAGTTAAGTGAATAGATTAGGTGAATTGAATTGATAAATTGTTGATGGCTTGTGATGTTTACTGAATTGAGCTAAAAATGATGAAGAAATTGGGTTCAAATGCTTGAGTAAAGCTACTTCAGGTTATTGTTCTTCCTAGTTAACTTAGTATAGAAATTCAATTCTTTTACTGGGTTTATGTGACTATTAATGAGGTTAACAAATTAAGATGAGTATAATAAAATAGATTGGTAGTTTAGGTTTATATTGTAATTTCAAGGTTTATATTGTCTGTATTTTTTGCTATGCGGGTTAAACCGCAAAAAAACACCAAACCCACCCGACCCGACTCGGGTCGGTTTCAAACCGACCCGCATGTGGACGGGTTGGTAGTTGGTTTTTATTTTCAAAACCCGCCTATAAACGGGTTGGTAGTTGGTTTTACCCCAAAACCGACCCTCCCGCCCGTTGTGTAGCCATACACCTAGGCAAACAGTATGCAGTGTGCCGATGGTAGATCAGACACTTTCACCCCCGCCTACCACACTTAAACCCCTTATATCTCTCTACTGTTACTAATTTATATTGTTTTACATCTCTTCTACATATGAGTTGTTGTAAGAATTTGTAAAATGTTAGCTAGTGTATGTATATAAAGATAGATGGTACTAAAGTTTATATTGTGTATTTAGGGTAATAAACCTAGATTCATCTAAGATGAAATAAGTTTTGGCTAGGATGAATCTGGTTTCATCATGCATATCCTGACAAAATCAAACATGAATTTGTATATCATATTATACTTTACAAAATAAACCAGCATGAAACTGGTTTCATCCTGCATATTCAGACAAAAAAATATATTTTCTTCAAGATGTATCTGGTTACATCCTGTATATTCTGACAAGTAAACATGTTTTTCTCATGATGTATCATGTTTCATCCTGCACATTTAGATGATTATTTGTTTTTATGGTGAAGGTTATGGTGGTGTTTGTTGTATTTTTACTACTATTGAATGTGGCGTGGCAATAATGTGGCGTTTGTTGCGATTGGAAATGTTGGTAGTGGTGATGGTTGTGCTAGATCTTTATATTTATATGGAACGGATGGTAGAAACACCGGTTTACCTATATTTATTTTGTTCATCCAAGAATGACACTAGATGCAACCAGTTTCATATTAACTATTTTTTAAATAATTTCATTTTATTAATTTAAGCCAGGATGCATCCAGTTTCATCCAAGCTATTTTTCGAATAACTTTTTCTATTTTATTCTAATTCCGGATGTAACCAGTTTCATCCTAGTTATTTTCTTTCGGAAAAAAAAACTTTAGAATTTACTATCAACAATGGATCTTGTTTTGTAGATAATTTAAAACCCTTTCCAAAAATATAAGTTTTATTAAAATCGGATATATATTTTGAAAGTTATGAATGTTTTTGTGATTTGTTTTTAAATTGGAGAGAGAAATGATAAAAAAGAAATAAATATAAAGATGAGGGACATAATTGTCTTGTTTTTTTTGTTTCCATTTCACCCATTCCTTATTTTTATATGTCCTCTAGAACCATAATTTAGAAAATCTTGGGCAATAGACCCATTCTCCCTGAAAACAATTATATGACCATATGAGTACTGATTTATCGATTATTCATGTGCTGTTAGAATTGATGTTTGAGGATCATGTATATTAGGTTTTATGTTATAATTAATGAAAACATCTGATATGGTTAGTTGAGAAATCATGTGTTAGAGAAAATGGGCTTGGTTTAAGTTATTATGTTTTTTGGTCTTGGATAAAATGGGCTTAGGACCAAGGATCACTAAGGAAAACTAGCACATTTTCACTTTTGTGAATGAACCTTTAGTCCCACGTTGGAGAAACTAAAGATGTTACATCTCCATATTACTTAGAAATTTGCATCTAAGGGAGGCCCCTTAGGGGTTTAGACTCTTTTGTGTATGGTAAAGGACTAAGGCTATGGGCTAGTTGATGCAACTATACATTTCACACAAGCGCGGTGCTTGGGCGTGGGTCAACCAAGACTTATCTTTTTGGACAAAATATTTTAAATTATTTCCTTAAAGAATTTAAAACTAAATTAAAATTTGCTTTTAATGTGGGGGGCGCCTGACCCAACGAGTATTATTCTTGACCGTTTTCTTACCGTTCAAATTTAGTTCGTAAATAATTTTTTTGATTAATTATAAAATTAATCAAAATGATTACTGAATCATTTCTCTCCTATTCTCGCTTATAAAAAGAACAAGAATTTTTCATTTCAACTTCCACCAGAAGCAGCTACTATCCTGCCTTCTTTTCCCCTCTTCCTGCTTTGTTTTGCGCACTGCTTGTTTACTTCCCTTCTGTTATCTAAACTGTTGTTGAGTTCGTTTGAGGGTGACTATTATTGTGCTTATACTAGTCATAACGGGTAGTTCTATCCTGGACACATCTCCGTTGTGGGGGTATAGCATCTCTCATTCTTGAGGAGTACCCGCGGACTATAGTGTTAAGGACAATTTGCTGAGCAGGTGGCTCTGTCCATTGTGTGTATATCAATTCAGAGATTTCATTAACGTTAACCTCTTCTTCTGTTTAGTATTTTTATTGTTGCAGATCCAACAATCTTAACATAATATACTTCTTCTGTAACAAGGGGTAAAAATGATGTTGACAGACCAGAAAAATTCAGTGATAAAGATTTCAAAAGATGGCAATCAAAAATGTTGTTCTTTCTGAGTTTTCATATGTTAGATGAATTAGTTTTGAAATCTTTTGATGAGGGTTTGAATGATGCTGGAAATGAAAGGGAGTTGGAAAGTTGGGTTAGACAGAATTATATGACAAAAAATCATATTTTGAATTGTCTAAAAGATGCACTGTATGATTTTTATAATGCAAAAGATAACTTTTCTGCTTTTGATTTATGGGCTGCTTTACAGGCAAAATACCAAGCTGAAACTGCTGGAAGTAAGAAATTCTTGGTAGCTAGGTTCCTGGAATACAAAATGTCGAATGACAAATCTGTGGTTGATCAATTCTTTGAATGTCAACGTATTATCAATGAAATTCTTGCTGAAGGTATGATGATAAATGAAACTTCTCAAGCATCTGCTGTGATTGAGAAATTACCGTCTTCCTGGTCTGAATACAAGCGTAGATTGAGACATGAAACTGGTGAATTCAGTATGTTTGATTTGGGTAAGAAGATTCAAGTGGAAGAATTAATGTGCTCCAAAGACAAGAACGTATCTTCCGCTAGGGATATGTCCAACAAGGCTCATGTAGTTGAACACAAGTCTTCCAATACTGAAAAGGGCGACAACATCAAACGCAACCCTAAGCCTGGTCATCACAAGAAAGGTATATTTATGAAACCCAAATATGGCATTGGTAAAATTAAAGGTGCTTGTTATGTTTGTGGAACTCCTGGCCATATGGTAATGCACTGTAGAAAACGTAAGGACTTTAATAATAAGAAAAACAATGCTAATTTGGTTGAAAACAACAAAACAAAGTTTTCTGGTACGGTGTCTGAAGTTAATTTGGTAACCAATGTGAGAGACTGGTGGGTAGACTCTGGTGCTACCAAGCATGTCTGTGCAAACAGAGATATGTTCATCTCCTATCAGAAGGTAGGGGAAAGAGAGAAACTCTATATGTGTAACTCGTCTGCAGCACAGGTTGCAGGAAAAGGCAAAGTTGGGTTAAAGCTCACTTATGGAAAGACTCTCACATTGAATGAAGTTCTTCATGTTTCGGACATCTGCAAAAATCTTGTTTCTTGTGGTGTTTTAGATGATAAGGGTTTTAAACTTGTTTTTGAATCTGGGAAAGTTATTGTCACTAAGGATAAGGATTATGTAGGAAAGGGTTATAAGACTGAGGGTATCTACAAACTTAATGTAACCTCTGATGAAATGAATAAAATTGATTCTTTTGCTTATGTTTGTGTGTCATTGAATGTTTGGCATGGTAGATTTGGACATGTAAACTATAAGTCAATGCATAAATTGGCTAGCATAGGCTGCATACCCAAATTTATTTTGGATAATGAACATAAATGTGAAGTATGTGTAGAATCAAAATATGCTAAAAAACCTTTTAGAAAAAATATTCAGAGAAATTCTAAACCCTTAGAATTAATTCATTCAGACCTAGTTGACATGAAATCAGTTCAAACTAGAGGTGGTAAGAAATGGTTTGTCACTTTTATAGATGATTGTACGAGGTACTGTCACATACATTTACTTAAAGGTAAGGATGATACCTTAAAAGCCTTTAAGATGTATAAACTAGAAGCTGAAAACCAAATGAGTGCTACCATTAAAACTGTTAGGTCTGACCGTGGTGGTGATTATGTAATTCCTACAAGATATTTTTGCATAGAACACGACATTATACACGAAGTAACCCCTCCTTATTCACCACAATCTAATGGTGTGGCTGAACGGAAGAAGCGAACCCTTAAGGAGATGATGAATGCCATGTTAATTAGTTCAGGATTACCTGCAAACTTGTGGGGGGGGGGGGGGGGCCTTCCTTTCAGCTTGCTATGTATTGAACAGAGTACCCTTTAAAGGATCAGATAAAACTCCATATGAGTTATGGAAAGGTAGACAACCTTCTTATGCATACTTTAAAGTGTGGGGGGTGTTTGGCTAAGGTTTCCATTCTTCCACCTAAGAGAACCAAGATAGGACCCAAAACTATTGACTGTGTCTTCATAGGGTATCATGGGCATACTACTGCATATAGATTTATCGTTGTAAGTTCTGAAATTTCTGAAATTGGTGTGAATACTATTATGGAATCTAGGGATGTTGTGTTCTTTGAAAATGTTTTTCCATTGAAATATGATTCTCGCATGATATGTGTTGATCCCCTAGGTGTCCCTTCGACTAGTCAAACATTACCTTTAGAGGAAAATGAATATGAATTTGAGCCTAGAAGAGGTAAAAGACTTAGAACTGAAAAATCTTTTGGGCCAGACTTCATAACATGCTTAGCTGAGACTGATCCACAGACTTATAAAGAAGCCATGACTTCTTCTGAAGCTCCATGGTGGAAAGAATCCGCAATTAGTGAAATGGATTCCATTATACATAATGGTGCTTGGGAGATTGTAGATTTACCTCTAGGGTGTAAACCCATAAGTTGTAAATGGATCTTCAAAAGAAAACGTAAGGTAGGTGGAACTGTGGAAAATTATAAAGCTAGATTAGTAGCTAAAGGCTATAAACAGAAAGAAGGTGTAGATTTCTTTAATACTTATTCACATATTACGAAAATTACTTCCATTAGGATGTTAATGGCTATTGCTGTCATTCATAACTTAGAGATACATCAAATGGATGTCAAAACAACTTTTCTAAATAGTGAATTAGATGAAGAAATTTATATGGACCAACCTGAGGGATTTGTAGTGAAAGGTTGTGAAAACAAAGTTTGTAAACTGAAAAAATCTTTGTATGGTTTGAAACAAGCACCTAAACAGTGGCATGAAAAATTTGATCATGTAATGATTTCTAGTGGTTTTAAAATCAATGAATCTGACAAGTGTGTTTATACTAAACTTGTGAATGATGCACGTGTGATTGTATGCTTGTATGTTGATGATATGCTTATACTTGGTACAAATATGGAAGTAATTAATTCTACAAAGAACATGCTAAATGAGAACTTTGACATGAAAGACTTAGGCCCCGCTGATGTGATCTTAGGGATGAAGATTAGAAGAAATTCTAATAGATATAGTCTTAGTCAATCTAATTATGTTGAATCTGTGCTTAGAAAATATAAGCAGTTTGATTGTAAACCTGCTTGTACTCCGTATGATCCTTGTTGTAGACTCAAAAAGAATAAGGGTAATGGAGTTTCACAACTTGAATACTCACGTGTTATAGGAAGTGTGATGTATTTGATGAATTGTACGAGACCGGACATTGCTTATGCTGTGAGTAGGTTGAGTAGGTATACCTGTAATCCGGGACAGGAGCATTGGGATGCACTTATTAGAGTGTTAAGGTACTTGAAGTACACTTTGAACTTTTACTTAAATTATGAGAGATACCCTGCAGTCCTTGAAGGATTTTGTGATGCAAACTGAATATCAGACTCACAGGAGTCTAAGTCTACGAGTGGATATGTTTTCACTCTAGCATGTGGGTTTGTATCTTGGAAGAGTTCCAAACAGACATGTATAGCTCGATCCACTATGGAATCGGAGTTTATTACGTTAGATAAAGCAGGAGAGGAAGCCGCTTGGCTAAGATACTTTTTAAAAGACATTCCTCTCTGGCATAGGCCTGTGCCAGCTATATCTATACATTGTGATAGTCAAGCTGCAATAGCTAATGCTAAAAACAACAACTATAATGGGAAGTCTATACACATTCGTAGAAGACATAATTCCCTAAAATAACTAATCTCAACTAGCATTATTTTTGTTGACTTTGTGAGGTCTAAGGAGAATATCGCGGACCCTTGGACTAAAGATTTTTCCAAGGAGATAGTTAGTAATACATCGAGGGGGATGGGGCTTAAGCTCATTAAATAAACTTGCAATGAAGGATACTCAACCTTGCTGACTGGAGATCCCAAGATCAAGGTTTTGGATGAGACAACTAATTTGCGGTGGGTTAAAGGAAACACTATCAGAGAATTCATTCTCTGTCCCTTCCCTATGGTGTAGACGTGATAGTGTGACTGCATGTGAAGGATAACTTTTTATTAAGTCTTAATGAGTTTTATAGTTTCAATTTAAGATTGAAGTGGGGTGTAGCGGTAAACACTCTTGATGGAACTCACCTATCTGAATGTGGAAGTGGGCCGCTTCCTATGAGAATTGAGCTGATTCTCTAGAGCATTCTGAGAAACGGGATACGTCCAGGGCCAAAATGGACACAACGACACGAACTTGACAACACCTAGAGTGATATCACGCGTGGAAGTTATTGATGAACTACACCAAACGATGGCAGTTCAAGACATCGCGTTCACTGTCCATCAAGTAGTTCCGGTAATTTCTCACTAAGCAAAGGTTCAAGACCTTATGGACACCTATTGCCTATAGTGGTATTTCTCACTTTCTGATTTCTAAATTTCATCGGGTTTTCATTCATGTGGGGGATTGTTAGAGAAAATGGGCTTGGTTTAAGTTGTTATGTTTTTTGGTCTTGGATAAAATAGGCTTAGGACCAAGGGGTCACTAAGGAAAACTAACACATTTTCACTTTTCTGAATGAACCTTTAGTCCCACATTGGAGAAACTAAAGATGTTACCTCTCCATATTACTTAAAAAATTGCATCTAAGGGAGGCCCTTTAGGGGTTTAGACTCTTTTGTGTATGGTAAAGGACTAAGGCTATGGGCTAGTTGATGCAACTATACATTTCACACACGCGCGGTGCTTGGGCGTGGGTCAACCAAGACTTATCTTTTTGGACAAAATATTTTAAATTATTTCCTTAAAGAATTTAGAACTAAACTAAAATTTGCTTTTAATGTGAGGGGCACCTGACCCAACGAGTATTATTCTTGACTGTTTTCTTACCGTTCAAATTTAGTTCGTAAATAAATTTTTTGATTAATTATAAAATTAATTCTCATTGATTACTGACTCATTTCTCTCCTATTCTCGCTTATAAAAAGAACCAGAATTTTTCATTTCAACTTACACCAGAAGCAGCTACTATCCTACCTTCTTTTCCCCTCTTCCTGCTTTGTTTTGCACACTGCTTGTTTACTTAACTTATGTTATCTAAATTGTTGTTGAGTTCGTTTGAGGGTGACTACTATTGTGCTTATACTAGTCATAACGGGCAGTTCTATCCTGGACACATCTCCGCTGTGAGGGTATAGCATCTCTCATTCTTGAGGAGTACCCATAAACTATTGTGTTAAAGACAATTTGCTAAGTAGATGGTTCTGTCCATTGTGTATATATCAATTTAAAGATTTCATTAACGTTAACATTTTATTCTATTTAGTATTTTTATTATTGTAGATCCAACATCATGTTGGGTTTTGAATTTGTATATGACCTTACAAAGTAGGAAACATCTTTATGATTAGTTGAGAGGATAATTGAATTAATAGTTAGAAGATTCGTCTGTAAAGGAAAGGGGAAACCCGCGAACAAGTTTCCTTTATGGCGAATTTGGACAGAGATTTGAGGGAGTATAACCAAATAATGGTAAAGTTAATATTTGAAAACTAATTCCTTCTCATCATTTTCTTTTACTTTGACCCAACATCGGTAAAATCTAGCTAATTTCTATCCTTTCCCAAATCCGTTATTTCCCTCCTAATAATAAGAATCTTTTAAAGAATGTGCATGTGACAAAATCATCTTATTGGATGGTCCTAACAATTATTTAACTGCTTAGAAAAATTAGTTTGTTTTTTTTTTTTCATTGTACAGCATATCTAATCTAGCCTAAAATCTAGCTTTTTCTAAGAAAATAAAGCAGGCATTTATATTAATCCCCTCGGATCACGTTTGATTTGCTTATACAAAGAAGACCTGAATACGTGATGACCAAATAATTTATCTATCTCATTAATTTTTAAATAAGAGATATAATAACTTTGAAATAGATTTTGTCAAAGCAAAAACGCATAGCTAGGTGCTAATTTACGTTTTATCTTATTGAAAAATTCCGTTTTTATTAATATTAAGTATATGTTTTTTTTTACCTCGTAAGATACCAATAACTTTGTTAGGACTAACTAATAGGATGGTTTTGTTACGTGCATAAAAGAGTGTGCATAAAATCAAACTCCTATCATTTTTTGTTTAAATTTGCTTTTTGTTATGTTAGCTTTTATTTATGAATTAAATTTGGGATAAAAAACTCATAAAAGAACGACAAGTCTACACACATATCATGTATATATATATACGGATGATCGAAAAGCGAAGATAGGCGCATAATATATATATATTGAAAATATAATTTGTAGTAAAAAACCAAGGTGACCATACTTAGCATATAAAAATTCCTTCTATATTATTTTTTTTAAACAAAAACTATTTGAAATATAAATGATACAAAAACCCATTTCCTCTAATAATGTGTAATTTTATTTTTTAGTTAATTTTAAAATACCCAACCTGCCCTTCTCTATATAATCTATGCGTTTCAAAAGGAAATATTGGCGGAAATCAACTCTTTAGTGAGAGAAAATCAAATCTTCTCCAAATATAACCCAATCAGATTTAGGAAAAAAATATTTCTCTCTCAAAATCTTTGTTTCTTCTTAGATTCTAGGGTTTCAATTCAAACAGATCTTCTCCAAATAAATCGATTGAACTAAGTCTCAGCTTACAAGTAGTTGAATCATTTATCAAGTAATTTTGATTTTGATTTTACTTGATTTTGATTTTCTTATTATAATTTTGATTGTATTTTAATTTTCGAGTTGATATTGATTATGAAACTTTTCAGTTTGTTCTTCGAATCATTCATCAGTGAGATTAGATATTGGTTTGAAGAATCCAACTGAAGTTACAGTTTATCCTTCCAATTTGATCATATTCTCATTCGGCTCAAGCTATTGTTTTAGTTGAATCATTCATCGGAGACTGAAATTTAACTTTTCTGGTAATAGATTTTGTTTTTTTTGTTTGAATTTTCGAGTTTATGTTGATTATTAAACTCAGATCCATTTGTTTTTACGATTTCTTTGGTTATGTTGTTGATGTTCTTATTCAAATCTATTGGAATAAAAATTGTTATGTTGTTGATGTTTTTATTCAATTTTTTTTTTTTTTGTTGTTGTTGTTGATATTCACATCTAGTGAAACTTTTTTTGGTTTCATACTTTTCCTGTAGATTATGGAATTTTTCTCGCGGTTATATCTCACAAAGAGGATACATTATCGTTTCGTATTGGTCTACAAGCATCTGTTTTTGATTTGAAGGTAGTATATGTTCAAGTTGGTGTCAATTCTTTGTTCTTTCTATAAAAATTTTCCACATAGTTGGTTATCAACAAAAGGTTATCAATTGTGATTTTTATTTCCAATCGGTTGCTCTATTTACTTTGTTTAATAAGCTTCCATCTCTTGAGTTACATGTAAGGCATATAGATGAGTCTTCTAGTTCTAGTTCAGGAAGTTCAGTAATTATACCTTTTGAGCAGCCACGAAGTTCAGGGGTCATACCTTTTGAGCATCCATGAAGTTTTAGGAATTATACCTTTCGAGCATGCAGGACTTATAAATTTCGTTGATTATGATGTCTGTAATAAAGTTAACAAACCGTTGAAGTCTGGGCTTTGGTTAGGTATTTTTCAGGGTGTGAATCAGGTGTTTACGTGAGGTGTTCAACAAGTTCGTTCTGGTTTGTTGAAATATCATGCATCATCTGGTTATTCATTCAAGGCGACAAGGAATGAGAAGATGAGGATTGGTGTATGTTGTGCTAAGAAGGAAGAAGAGAAATGTGAATGACATATATATGCAGTTTCTAGTGATGGTGTTGAAGGTAGTCCTTTTATTATCAAGGAGTTAAATAAGAAGCATACTTGTTGTGGTGGAGTTTTAAACAGACCACATGTGTCGAAGAAACTAATTAGTAGCTTGATTTTCGAAGAGATTAAACAGAATCCAAAGAAGAAGACAAAGGATATTATGAATCAGTTTACAAGAGAGTATGGCTTTGACATTAGTTGTTATTATGCATATGCAGGGAAGAGGCATGCATTGAATATTACATGGGGAGAGAACGAGAAATCATTTATCTACTTGAAATGGTATACCAACAAATTGACTGAAACCAATCCCGGATCTCGTGTTGTTTTGGAAGTTGAAAATGACTCAAAAATTTCAGAGATTGTTTATCTCTTTCGGAGCATGCATTCGTGGATTCAATTACTGTCGTCCTTTATTATTCCTTGATGCAGCCCATTTGAAGAGCAAATACCTTGGTCATATCATGGCAGCAGCAGGTCTAGCCGGGAATGACGGTAAGTTTCTTAAACATTCTATTTGTTTTTGTTGGTTTCATCAATTTTTATACGCTGAGACATTTTTTCTTGTTATGTTTTAAAAATCTATCCTTTAGATTATGCTGTGGTTTCATCAGAGAATGACGCGAACTGGAAATGATTTTTGGAGAATTTAAATAGAGTCCTTTCTCCTTTGCGCAAAAAACTTACTTTTGTGAGTGATCGAGGTAGTGGTTTGGTGAATCAAATTCCTGATGTATTCCCTGATGTTGTTCATGGTTGGTGTTATTGGAATATAAAGAACAATATCAATACATACTTGCCGAAGGCCAATAAGGTTTATAACAATTATGTGCTGGGATTATTTGAAAAATGTGCGTATGCTAATACACATATAAAATTTCCAGAGAACTGGGAAAAGTTGTTGCAGGTCAAAAATCAGAAGTTACAAGATTATATGAGTAGAGCTCCGGTTAATAAATGGACAAGTGTTTATTTCCCGGGTCGTCGTTATGGTAGGTTGTGTTCGAATATAGTTGAGAGTTTTAATAGTTGTATCCTTGAAGAGAGAGAAAAGCCTATAGCCATCATGGTTGATGAGATCAGAGTGAAGCTTATGAATCAAATGTGTGTACGACGTGAGGAATGTGCAACCTTATTGAAGCGTCGAGAAACCTTATGTCCAGAATTTGAAATTGAGCTCTACAACAACAAGATGCACGGCCGTGAATACAGTGTCACCAAGTCGTTGCAATATGTGTTTAAGGTTTATTCGACATTAACACAAAAGGTCGATTTGCAAAGAAGAACATGTTCTTGCAACCGCTGGCGCATCAACGGTTTCCCTTGTGCCCACGCTATTCGTTGTATCATGATAAATGAAGAAGATCCGTATAAGTATGTCGAATTTTAATTTACAGTAAAGTTCTAACGTGAATCCTATGCAAGAGAAATTAATCTTGTCCCCATAGTTAAAAATCATGTGATTGTGTCTCAAAAATTTGTTGTTCTTGGTCCTGATGCTCTACCACAATCAGGTCGTCCAAGGAAGAAGAAGAGAATTCCTAATACATGTTCAGTTCCTAATAAGAAGAAGAGAACTTGTGGTAGCTGCCATGTTTTGACTACCCATAACCGAAGGACATGCCATGCGCATCAGATTTGAAGTCATTTCGACTACAATTCGTCGACTTTCATTTTTAGTTTTCATTTAGACTACTATATGTTTTAGTCTACATTTTCTGATTTATTCTTTTTTCTATATTTTTTACAGTTAAACATGTTAATTTGCTGCAGGTGTTTTATGTTTGTTTATTTTTTGATTAAGTTTGTCAGAGTTGCAGACTTTTATAATTTGTTTGAACCAAATAGTTTTCATAGTTTGTCACATGCTTCAGTACTTTTTTCATCTCTAATATGATGGAAATTTTTTTGGTTCCATCATTTTTTTTCATCTGGAATTAGATGAAACCAAAAAAATGATGGAATTTTTTCTGGTTCCATCATTTTTTTTCATATGGAATAAGATGAAACCAAAAAAATGATTGAATGTTTTTTTCCATCATTTTTATTTAAGTCTGTGATATGTTTGTTCAATGCCTAAGGTTTTAGCTTTTCTGCATTATGTTGAAACACTTTTTGGTTTCGAAAATTTTGTTTTATCAACAGAGATCTTTATAAACATACAAACTGAGATGTTTTTATAAAAGTTCCAAGTATTAAAAAAAAAAAACTAAAATCATTACACAAGTACTTTAAACTAAATCTAAAACTGCAATTTTTGTAATTGAAAACTAAAACTGTCAACTTTAAGTTGCAACTTTGGCCTCATAGTCTGCACCTTTGTCAAGGAGGATCTTGCAGGCCAGCTTTGGCCTCATATTCTGCACCTTTTGTTTTATATGGGCTTCAGACGAAAAATTTCCTTTCAAGAGGCTCTTCATGTAATATCAAACATGAATGCCGCAATCATTCCTGAAATTAACAAAACAAGATATTTAAATTGAAAAAAAAAACAAAAAAGGAGTGAAATGAAGATAGTGAAGAGAAGTTCTCTAAAAACAAGTTCTTTTAAAGCATTTACACATCTTGCTGACAACACAAAGGGGTGTTCAAAACGAATTATTTTGATTGACTTGCGGGGTTTAGTGAGATATTTGCAACATGTTGTTTGAATGCTGACACCATTCTTTCTTTCATGCTTTCAGCACTTTTGCTGCATTCATATTCAGTTTCAGTTATGGAGTTGTAGTGAGAGAATTCTCCAGTCTCATTATCAAAAGCTAGCAATGTCCAGTGGTACAAATTTTCACTAAGTTTTGTGAGCAATGGAACGAATATAAATTATGGACTGTAATCCATATTTTCGATGAAAGCTTCAATTACAGAGCGACAATTTTGCCTGATTGATTGTAATGTCTGAAATTCAGTAAAAAATCAAAAATCAAGTTCTAATTTGGTTTCAGAAAAATACTTGTATAAGAGAATTTAGAGGAAACTTACATAGACATATGTGCTTAGAAAAACTGTTTTTTTGTACTTAAGAGTACCATCGGGTTTCAACTTTTTCTTTGATATGTTCTTTTGCGATTCAGCACGTAGAATTCAATCATATCTCCGACGACATCACCCTTTCTTATCAAGTTATTCATATTCCTTCCCGTTATGTACAATTGAAGCTCTTTTTTCTCCCATGCCATGTCAGTGTTGTTAAATTGTTGAAAAAAAATAATTAATGATTAAAGAAGAAGAAAAGAAACTGAAAAAAATGTATTCTCATTTTGTTTCAACACTGAAATTATGAAACCAAAAAACTGAAAAGTATGAATACCACTTACCTTTCATTATGCATTTTAAAATATTTTCAAACGAGCGGTTTCTGATTTGAATCGAGTACCTGCATAATCTTCAAGTTGTCAACTGCTTTCAACTTCACCTCCTTTTTTTCCGTTTGTTTCTTCTCCGACTTTTTAGAGTGCTTTCGGCTAACACAACGACTTTTGTTTCTTTTTTTCTTCTTAACTTCCCCAGGTGTATAATCCTGCATCTTAACAAGTGCTTGCATATTCCTTTTGTTTTTCTTCATTCTTGATATTATGTTACTCACCTTTTGTTCGGGACTGGCGTCTTCATGCGCACTATCTTCTTTGTCACTGTCACTTTGCATCAATCCCAAACTGAAATGAGGCATATCGTCTTCTAAATCAATTACATCTTTTGCCATGTGTATAAATAAGTAGTAGCACATGCCTTTACTTTCTGGCTTTGATGTAGAACCCTTCTTTGCATATTCATCTTTCATTTGCTGAACAACACTTTCATCAATTGAACCCTGAGTTGATACTTCAATCTCGATCTCTGGCTTTGACGAAGAAATTTTCTTGTCTTCCAATTCTACCTGCTCATCCACCTTGATATCTTCTATTGTGTTTGGAGTCAATTCCGAAACTTCTTCTATTACACTCTTCAATTCAGTCTCCGAAAAAGAAGATTCAATTTGTTCATCCACCTTGATATCTTCAGTTGTGTTTGGAGTTATCTCCAAAACTTATTCTATTACATTATCTGTCGTTTGCTTTTCTTTGGTTATTTCATATTCAACTTGCTATGTCACCTTCAATTCTTCAATTGTGTTCGGAGTTAACTCCTAAACCTCTTCAATCAGCCGTTGAATTTTTCCTTCAGATGATGAAACCTTTTCTGGTTCCATCACTTGTTTCTCCTAAACTTTGCATTCAGATGATGAAACCTTTTCTGGTTCCAATAAACAACCTTCAAAATCTTTAATCAAACCTTGAAACTGAACTTCATGTGCTGAAACCTTTTCTGGTTCCATTGCATCATCTTGTTGTGTTTCTTCAGGAAGATTCATTACCTGTAAGATTTATTGAGTTCAAAAAATCAGATTCATTGACAACAAACAAATCAAATCAAAGTAAATTATCACCTCAGCATTATTTTCGAAAACAACATTGTCAGACTTTTTCTTTTGTTCACCATCTTCAACCAATAAATCCTTTTCTGGATCAATCACAACATCGCCAGCATTTTGTTGTTTTTCTTCTTGCCACGAAACCCTTTCTTTTTCTATCATATCATCCACAATCATTATAGCTTTGCTTATCATATCCTGCAATATTAACATATCTAAATTAATATAATTCTCAAATGAAACTTTTTTGGTTTCATTAAAAAATAAATTCATACCAATCTATTCAAACGGAAATATCATTAACCAAACACACACAAATAAACAAGATCATATTTAACATATCTAAGATTTAACATATCACCTCCACATGTTCTTCACGGTTCGAAACCGTTTCAGGTACCGTTTCTTCACGGTTCGAAACCGTTTTTGTTTTATCTCTTTTATGTTTCTGTCTCACGTAAGTCTCCTTCACTGTTGTAACCTCTCCTAAGCATCATATTTGGCCAGTATTGATTGATCTTCTTCAGAAAGCCCATTGTTACCAACGGTTGTAAGTTTTTCAATCAAAATTCTCGCCCACTTATATTTAGCCTTGTAAGGGTTATCTTCATTTCCAATTCCAATATTCTCTTCATTTTGTGCAGGCTCTTCACTTCTAGCACCAACATTCTCTTCACTTGCAGTATGCTCGTCATTGCCATCACCAACCTGCAGTTTACGTGCAATACGCTCGTCATTGCCATTACCAACCTGCAGTTCACGAACAATATACTCTTCAACAAGAATATCTTTTTCCTCTATGCGCTGGACCAAGTGTATTTCTTGTTCATTATATGGAAGCAAGAATGATCCCTGACGGTGACCCACATTCATCTGCAGAACACAAGAAAAATGATGGAACTTTTTTGATTTAATCATTTTTTTCCATCTGGAATAAGGTGGAATTAAATAAAGGATGAAACCTTTTTTGGTTCCATCATTTTTTTTCATCTGGAATAAGGTGGAACCAAATAAATGATGGAAAGTTTTAAGCCTCAGACATTAAAAAGTATAAACAAACAAGAACGATTGTTGCTTTTACCTTTGAGAAAATTTCTGTTTTTTTTCTAAGATCATCGAAATTATTCACTACTTTCTTGCATATTTCATCTAGGTTCCATGTAGCGAACCTTGCGTACATGTCGTGCCCATTCTGTCTTAAGGTGATGTTTGACATCTCGGCAAACCAATACTGAAAAAAAGAATAAACAACATTCAAATTAGTAATCAAACTCGGAAAAAATAAGAAAAAAACAACTTATGAATCAAAAGAAACAAAAATTAACTTACCAATGGGTAAATTACGCAACCAAATACATCATCAACTTGTTTGACTTTTATTATAGACTCAATTAGATACTCATGGAAAACATCTGGCCAACACACCTTATTCATCTCAAATACTTGGTATAAGTATTTTGTAGTCAGATTCTGCCCACTTTTGTTTCGGACAAATATTGATACCAAGAGATAGAGGACGAATAACTTGACGAAGTCTTCATCTTTGGTTTCATCCGCTGTAGTTTCCATCATAGCTCTCAGAATATCAGTTTTCCTCATCATCTTATCTCCCTTAAAATACTTAACCGCAAACATGTTTACCTTTTTCTTCAGTTCATCATCTTTGGCTATATCTACATCCTTCATTATTTGCAGACCAAAAATCACAGCAAATTGTTCCGGCGTGGTCTGTAATATCATGTTGTTTGCTCTCATTAACTTAAAACAATCTGGTTTCACACACTTCACACTTTTATAATATGAACCTAAGATCATCTGAACTGCTTTCGTCCTTTTCTTCACTTTTTCTTCTTGTAGTGTACCTTCGTAGAACGGTTTGAAGAAACGTCAAAATGGACAAGCAACAAGGGCTTTCATGTGTTATTCCTTTTTTGTATCAAATATTTTATGGTAGGTGCCTCCGCACACAAATGATGCAACAAGCACCTATACGGTTCTATTTTTTTCCATGATGTTAAACCAGAAGTAAACCATAAGCACCAACAGAGTTTGTTTCAACCATACAGTGAAAATGATGAAACCAATTTCGGTTCCATCAAAATAGCCATTAAGGAAAAAAAAAACCAACAGAGTTGGTTTCAACCATACAGTGAAAATGATGAAACCAAAATTGAACATAATTGAATCGTGAATAAATAAGGTGAAGACAAATGTAATTGAAACCTAATTATGAAACCAGTGATTTCGAAACAGATGAAACCTAAACCTATTTTATGATACAAACAGACTATAAGAAATAAAACCTAATTACGCAAATTCATTGATGAAACCAAAAATCATTGATGCATGTTGATTTTCAACCATAAATAATCACTGAAGAACAGTGAAACTTCAATTTACCTTTTTGATAATCTTGTTTCTTCACCGTTTTCTTAAGTTTTTTGTCGATCTTTTCACCTTTCTTTTTCTCTTGTTTCTTCACCATTTTTGATCTTGTTCAGTGATTTTGTTTCGATTTTAGGTTAGGTTGAAGTTGTTACAGAATAGAATAGACAGTGAATAGAATAGTAGGAGGAGGAGGTGGGAAAGGGAGTAAAGCTACTGATGATGATGAACAACAACTTCAGAATAGAAATTCAGATTTTGATTTTGATTCTGAAGGTACAGGTGGTGATGCAGATGATGATGACGAGGACGATGATGATGATGACGATGAGGATGAGGATGATATGGATGGAGATGAAGATGATATTGATTCAGGAGCTGGTTCTGATGATTTTGATTTATCGGAATTGGAAGAAATTGGGGAAGTGGTTGAAGGGGAAAAAAAGGCCGTTACCAATTGAATGAGAAGAAATAAATGAGAGTGGTTTAAACAAGGATAGTTTCAACAGTTAATTTCAAATGGAGCTTTTGTGAACATTTTATTTTGTTGGGTTTTTTATTGTTGGATAGTGACATGTTTGGGTTTATACCCCACGGACGGTATTAAAAATTGAAATTGTATTAAAATAAAATACGGTACAAAAGTACAAATGATACAAAAGGACCCAGAACTGAGCTGATTCTAAGAAGATTAAAAACAAGACTCTGGTCACAGAGTCATCCATACAAAAGAGCTCATGGTGGAAGCCATCCAAAGATACTATCCCAGTTGAAAATCCAAACACTAAAAGAAGGCACCTGATCATGATTGAAAGATTTTATCCAAGAGTTATTGATGTTACATGCTAACTGATGTGCAGATTGAGATTTATTATTAAAGACCATGTTATTTCGCTCCTTCCAAATTAACGAAAGGGTAGCATGCAGCAACAACTTCCAAATAAGAGCACTAGTATCCTTGAACTTAAACTCTTATACCAGTTCTCTATTAGCTGTTTTATGTTATCATGCATTGTAAAATTCGCATCTGTTGGTAATATTTCACTCCAAACTTCAGTAGTGTAGCAGCAATTTAAGAAAATATGTGCGACCGATTCATCGACTAAACTGCAAAGCCCACAAACATCTGATGTGGGAATCCCTCTTCTCACAAGATTATCCCTACGTTTCAATTTTATTTAACATTAATTGCCAAATAAAAAAACAGATCTTCGTAGGAACTTGAGTCGACCAAATAAACTTGCTAGGAAAAGATTGAGTAGCTTGAATCAAGACTTGATCCTTTAACAACCATTAATAACAATCCTTCACAGTAGAGCCCTAAGAAGGTGCAGATTTCCAAATAACAATAACTTGGCTCGATAAGAACTTAGAGCGGTCATTACCAATTAGGAGGAGCAAATTGCAAAGGTCATTAATTTCAGAAACAAGCAAAGGTCTTCTGAAGTTGAGATTCCAGTTAATATGAATATTAGAAACAATGTAATCTTGAATTGGATCTTCCTTGTTTACTGTCAGTTTCCTTGATAATTCAAAATTCTTATTGCACATACGTGCAAGTCTGGAGATAGCAATCCAGCTAATTGATCCATACGTCATATTAAGTGGTTGAGCTAAAATTCTAGTTTTAAATTAGCCACTATAAGTCTTACCCATAAGCTCTATTTTTCTTTAGTAAAGCGCCACACCCATTTCGACAAAATTGCAAGGTTCATCATCTCTAAAAACTTTATGCCCATGCCACCATGTTCAAAAGATTTTAAAAGCTGGGACCAAACAACCCAATACATGCCATTAGACCCATCGGATTTGTTCCATAAAATTTTCTCATTTTCCTTTCTAGTTCTTGGATTATACTCTTAGGCACATGAAGTAGCGATAAGTAGTAGATAGGCAAACCCGAGAGAACACATTTCACAAGTTTAAGTCTTCCGCCTTTTGATAAAAACTGTTGTTTCCATGAAGTCAATCTTCGATCAAATCTCTCCATAACAGGATCCCATATGTGTTTTCATTTAAACTTTACTCCTAATGGCAGCCCCAAATAAGTGTTTGGTAATTTATCTGTTTCACACCCAAGCTTGTGAGCCCATATATTCAAGTCAGCTACCGTTCCAACAGCCACTAGTCGAGTCTTATTGCTATTGATTTTCAAACTGATAAAACTTCAAAACATCTAAGAGTTGAGAAAAGGTTATAATTTATAACATTGCACCCAGTCTTCTTCCAAGGACACAATTGTGTTATCAACATACCGAAGGTGTGAAATGGTGTTAGTTGTACAGTAAGCAAAACCTCTAAATAAACCAAGCTCCTCACCCTTCCATTGCGAGATTAAACAAAAGAGGGGACAGTGGGTCTCCTTGACGGACACCTTTACTCTTAATTATTCCAAAAATCCCATCATTTATAATAACCGAGAACGAACAGTAGAAACACAACAGTTGATCCATTTTCTCCATTTTTCACCAAAACCCATAGCTCGAAGGATGGAATCAAGGTATGTCCAACATAATCTATCAAAAGCCTTTTCAAGATCTAACTTCACAATTACCCAGTTAAGATGATTTCTGATTCTGATGTCGACCAACTCGTTTGCAATTAGAGCACCATCATGGATATTGTTTCTTATGTCTTCTTTTTCAACAATCACATTCCAGAACTGTCTTTGAGGCAAACAATTCTGTTTGCTCTTTTTCAAGAGCTAGCATACTGATGGAAATATTCAGTACTCTTATCACCCAACCTAATAAAGGTTTCTCTTGATTTTTTTCTCGCGGACCTCTTTTTCATAAGCAAAAGTTTATCAATAGTAGCCTTCAAGTGAGCTCTTTCGTCCACCTTAGTTGAAGTAAGATCTCTGGTTTCTTCAATCAACTTGATATTATTTAACTCTTCCGAATTGTTGCTGATTTGCACATCCACAGACCCAAAATTTTCTCTAACCCAAGACTTGATATTCTTGCTTAGGAGTTGAAGCTTTCTCCAAAGTCTAGTACTTGCTAACCCCTCCACTTGAAACACAAGCCACCATTCATTCAAATTATCTAGAAATCCAGGAACAGACAACCACATAGTTTCAAACCTGAATGGAGGAGGACCCCATCCCTCCTCAAAACTTTCTAACATCAGAGGCGTGTGATAAGAAGTTGTCTTGGTGAGAGCAATCTGAACAACATCTGGGAATTGTACAAGCCATCCTGTGGCAAAAGGATTCTATTTATTCTTGTCATTGTTGGACTATGAAGCTACCCGTTTGAATTAAAGAGAGTCCCTTGAAGAGGTAAATCAACAAGGTTTTGTGCATCAATAAAGTCAGTAAATTGTTGTATACAAGCTGTCAAAACAGTACCTCCTTTCTTCTTACATGGAAATCTAACCACATTGAAATCACCTTCCACCACCCACGGCAGACTATGAAGACCTCTATGCAGATCAGAAGCATGTAAAGATGATAATAATCGTAGCGGAATAAAATTATTGAAAAGTAACTGATAGAATGGGTAGAAATCGATAAAAACTAGTTGATCTTCAAAGAGATATCCTAACATCTACGGGGTTATCTAGATTTCATTAATTCACTACAAATAACGAATATATATATGAGAATAGTAAACTCAACAAGTTTAATGAAAATAAAATAATTTTAATTAATCAAAAACTCCTCTAATTTTTGTCTTTGGAGCTCCTTATATCATAACACCTATTAAACAAACCCTAAACTTATCAAAAATTTAATAAAACATAAATAATAATAATAAAATAATATATTTTATTTTCCATAAATCTCCCTCCATAATTTCTCAAATGTATTATCTCCTCCCAAAGACCTTTCCTACATGCTGGATTATTTGGCCCATAAACGACAACGAGGAACCAATGGAAATAAAACACACCCTTGTTTCGAATAACCATCGAAAAACTATATATCTTCCTTGACAAAATCATCAACGTCAAAATCATTTTTCCTCTAAAAACAAATGATTTCATCATAGGCGCCCATGGACGGAAGTAGCTGCCATTCAAAATTTCTAGGATCCATCAAGTCTGAAATTTCTGAATACGAAAAAGTTCTCTTTCTCTTTTTTTTGCAAAAATATAAAATTTTCCTTAAGGATTATGGGATTTGAATGTCTCATTTAAATTTAAAGACCTAATTAAATTTGGTATAGGTAGAGGAAAACTCTCTTTCACCTAAAACTCAATCAAGATCTCGTTTCGATGATAGAATGAGTAAAAATCTTCACTATACGGCTTATTTTTTACCGTTTGAAAATAAAAATAGAATAACAAAATGTTTACGGTATAGAATTGAAATAAAAACTTCGTTTTTTTTAGTCAACGGCTTTTGAGGTTGTTTAGATTGTTTCTTAAATTAAAATTGGATTTACATTAAATATTATTCTTTATCATAGACAGATTTATTTCTACCGGTGTTTCAGTGTAATAACTTAATGTCAGTATAAGAGCCGTTAGATTTACTTAATGATGATCTCTTTTAACTTTTGAATTTGATAGCAAACAGACACGTACCCTAATGGGAAGTTTCACGTGTTGGTAAAGCAAAAATGTAGGAATTTCCCTCACCTGAGGATTCGGTAGTGTTAGAATAATATGCTGTGACTTCTCTGTCTCAAGATTCTCAACCTGCACGAGAGAGTAAAACTCTTTTTTTACAGCCTTTGGTTTGATTTTTTTTCTTTTTAAACGGCTAATTTTTTACCGTATAGACTATTATCTTTCTGCCCTATGATAGGTTTTGTATTTCTTCGTCTAGACTTTCTTTTATTTTGATAGAGGTAAACTCTTTTAAAGTCTATCCCATGGCCCTTGCTTTTAGAAGAACAAATCAAATATTTTACGGCAGCGATCACCTGGTCCCTGTACATTCCATGTTAGAATACATGGTTTCATGATTTACTTATTTTCACACTAATCCGTCCGAAAATTTATTATTATCTCTGTTTCAGCAAAAGTATTAGTATCATTTTTTTTATTTTGACCTATTTTTAAACTAAAATGAAAAAGTGATAGTAACACTTTTGCTGAAAACGGAGGAAATATTATATATATACACTAGGTGTTTAGCCTGTGCGTACCTCTTGGAGCCTGCACATAAGTTCTCCTCACGAATATCTGCCTTAATCTCATTTCTTACTTAATCTGGCAACTGAAACTGTGAAGGAGCAACAGAAAACTGAAGAGAAAGAAATGGAAATATAAACTATGCCATTTATAAATTTGTGAAAACATGGTCCAAGACTCCGAGGCAGTCAATTATTGGCACCTCTATTGCACAAACTGACCAAATCCATCATAATGGAATACAAAGCTTCCAAAGATAAATAGCCCCATAATTTCATGTTTTCTGATCCACCAATAGCTATTTCTGAATTAAGTTTGCCTTCTTCCATTCAAATTATGGTGCATGTAATTGGAAGCAGGAAGCAGTAATTATTATATAATCCTTATCCTTGCAATCTAGTCAAGAAAGCCAACTTCTGTAACTGCAAATACACAAACTCAAACTATTTACTTTCAGTTTTCAAACCACATACTGCAAGGAGTGCTATTATATGTTTAAGAAATACAACTGATACATATAAGAGATTTATAGTTCATACTAAAAAATAAGCATTACCGGAAGAAAGCTATAACAACCAAATGAAAATTGGAAGCAGCAAAAAGTATTGAAGCAATTCTCAGGAATTACCAAGAAAGAGTGTAAATTCATAATCTGTCATTTGCATTGTCTCCAAAAAGGGGTAAACATTTCATTCAGATAAGTTAAATCCTAGTTGTTGCTAATTTCCGGGAGAACAAAAAAAAAGCATTAACCAAAATACCAATCAATCTCAACTATCTTAAATTAAAAAGAAACACTACCGCGTAGATAAATATACACAGTATCTGAAGGCTAAGGACATAAGCCTTGAGTAGTAGAATGAAAGTTGTTATTATGAGGCTACTATAGAAGAAAAAAAATATAAAGAAAAGTCAATTTGGGGTATATGACATATTTTTGGACACCAATCATGGAATGAATCTAGTGGAGTCAAGCTACTGTCCTTATTTCCAAAATGCATGTTTGTTTCTTCGCAATCGAATACACCTAGCTATCATCAAGTGGAATATGACTATTCTTGCAACTATTTTTCTAGATTCATTGCTCATTAGCTAGCTATATAATGGCTCCATTAATAAGAATGGGGGTATTGTTTCATTTTCATGATCTACTGATAAAGAAAAAGATATCCCATCCTTCACATTCAAGTCCCCACCTCAAAGGTCCCTAAACAAAAAAGATACAGTTATACTAATGTGGTTGAATCTCAAAGAAGTATAAAGTAGACCTAGCATGAAAAAGTATAAAAAGTTACACTGAAAAATAATCAAACAAACTACAAAAATATAAATATATAACAAAGGAAGAGATTTTCATATCATTGTATTCAGTTCTGAAACTACTACTAATTCAGATCGTTTAGTAGTAGCCAACCTTTTTTGAATGAGGACAAATCCAATATACTCATGCCTTGCGCCACTTACATTATCTGGAATAATACGATATATTGATTCGAATAGGCTCTTTGAAATCAATTGCGAATGTAGAATAATAAATGCTGATGAAACTGTACTCATCTCCTCTTCCAATTCATTCAGCTTACCCTTAATCAACATCACTCATAATGTAGAACCTTTAAAGCTGAAGGTCAGAAGAAGGGTAAACTAAGTGAAGAGGAAGAGAGAGAATAAATATTTCTTTTTATTAGAGATGTGCTTGCTGGCTGCAATCAAAACATAAAAAAGAAAATTAAAAACACATAATTGCACTTTCTTAGTTCCTCCAATTCTAACAAACATATAAAGCAGACAGATGATATTGTAAATCAAAGGTAAATAACCAAAAATCAGAAAGCAAAAATCATAATCAATAAAAAAAAATAGAAGCATCATAATACAACCCATTATTATTGTGGTTTCTCAATATCTATTAGATTTTTTTTGGCCTTATGATCTCAAGAACCAAAAAAAAAGACATAAGAGATTCAAATATAAGAGAGAGTGTGGTCTAATAAAAGAGTACCAAAAACGCAAATCCATATTTTACGATTTAAGCAAAAAAAGACATTGAACATAAAATGCAAAATTAAAACTCGGATGAGACTTAACAATACTCATATTAGAGAAAAATAACAAACCCTGTATTTGCCACAAATGATGCCACTGGAAAAGGTAGCACTCTGGCATAATACAACATTCGACATGCCAATCCAATAATTAGCAATAAATGTTTCCATATACCTTCGGGTTCCTCCCTAAAGTTAATAAGGGAATCATTAAGTGTAGTATATGCAAATTGTTAGATTCTCTGGAGGAAACACTTGTACATGGTATGTATCTAATTAAAAGATGCCATATAAACCATGAAACAGATTTTTCAAAACTATTCATGAAACTTCTCCAATTTTCATGTTTTTCAAGTTTAATATAAACAATGAAACTGAACGCTAAGAAGGGAATTCATACACAGCCACAAATTCAATTGTGAGACGGCAGAATCAAAAAAACAAAAAGCGTCACCCAAAAGCTAGGACCTTTTAAAGAAAATATTATATTGCAACGGTTCAAAATCAAGAACAAATCTTCATCATTTGTGGCAAATATAGGGGAAGATTATGCTCTCTTTAGGGCATCCACAATGGGTAGATGAAACCCATCGATCAAATGACCAAAATTTTGATCTTTCGTCGGGTGCAAGAATAGCGGTAGATAGTCGGGCGAGACTCTAGGATGGAGTTTGGTGACAAGCGAGATACTAGAATCTCGCTTGAAAAAACGGACGAAACTAGGACATCCCGCCCCATTTAAAAAACCCGGGCGAGCTCCCAACATCTCGCCGGTCCATGGAGCGAGATACTGGGCTTCCACCTGGTTTATTTTGATTGATGCCAGACGGAACTCTAGGGTCGGGCCTAGTATAGTTTTTTCTGGGCGGAACTTTAGAATCTCGCATAAGAGAGGGGCGAGGTTCTAGGATCCCGTTTTGCGGAGCGGAAGTCTAGAATTTCGTTTTACCCTGGCGAAATGCTAACTCTTCGCCCGTATAAGTCAGCGAGATTCTGGACTTTCGCTTGTTAAAAGGCGACGGCCTAGGATATCGCCCGACTATATTTTTCGTCGATGATCTTTCGATCATATATCATCGGCTACAGTAAAATCCGTCGATTATATACTAAATATAATCGACGGCTGTGGATGAATTTGGACGACCATCGATCAAAAATAATCGATGATCGAGGATTTGATCGCCCATTGTGGTTGCCCTTGCAGACTTAACAAAACTCCTTCCTTGAGATACATGAATGGAAACCAAAAATAAGAAATCCCAAATCAAAATTCGAGAAAAGTAACAAACCCTAAATCAGATGCGGTACTGTTAAAAAAAGCTCACCTACAAAATCAAATTAAGCACATCACAAAAAAATAAGAACATAAATAAATAACCAAGAGCAACTAAGAAAACAAAAATCAAAACAGAATAAAAAAAGAGAAAACGAACAAACCTGTAGCACACCCATATTTTGGAGATTTATGTATTATCATCTTAACTATAAAAGAAAAAAAGAAAAGAAATCAACAGTTAGAATGAAGACTGGAATATAAAAGAAGAAAAGAAAAGAAATCAATAGTCAGACGGAGAAAGAATGAAAACAGGTAGATTAAATTGCAGCTGACCTTTGCTCCAACTGTATACTTTTGCACTTGTGAGTTCAGATTGAATTTGAGAACATGCAATTGGAATTAATTAATATTATGGTGTAAATTTAAGAATAGGCAAAGATTGAATTGAGTACCGAAAAAGAGAGAAGAAGAAGAATAAGAGGAAAAGCGGCGACAGATGATTATGGCGTGAAAAGGAGTATTGGGGCTTTCTTATTTGTTATGGGTATTCATCACCCACCATAATCCGGCCAAAAAACATCAGTTTAAAACGATCGATATGTGGAATCAGACCAAGTAATTGCCGAAATTCGTACGGAAACATCCACTTTTAATTCTAAAGAGAGGATTCGAAAACATATTTACAGGGGTAGTTAAATGAGATTTATATAATTTTTTATAGATTTTTATTTTTAGTGACTCCCAGAAACTCTCTTGAAATATAGAGATTTCTAGTGATTTTAAAAGAGTGTTGTAGAGAGTCTCTGCGACTTGTAGATACAAATCTAATGGATTTCTAAAGAGTCTTTGTGATTTGTAGAGATAAAAAGATGTAAAATATTTAATCATAAATTCAAAACATCTACCAACTTTTTTATTATGCACGTTACACAATTAACATAAGTACCATGAATATCTAGTAAAATTTGTGTCATTTGTCAAAATTAAAAACTCATTCTTGTCTTGTGCCTAAGTTTTCATTCTATTTATTCCACTCATCCCACATTTTATTTTCTATGCTATCTCGCCACTGATTAGCATCTTCTCGTTGTTGTCTCTGAGTTTGATTTTGGAAAAGATTGTCTTCAAGATCTGTTTGTTTAGTGGAAGAATCTGGTTCCTTTTCACTTTCATCAACTGGAAATTCATCGGAATGACATTCTTTGCGCAAAAAGTTATGTAGTTCTGCACATGCCAAAACTATTTTTGCTTGTGTTTTGTATGGAAACGGGGGTGCACTCTTAAATATTAAGAAGCGTGATTCGAAGACACCAAATATTCTCTCAACTACATTCCTTAAAGATGCATGTCGAAGATAGAAAAATTCATCAGCTTTTACTGGTTGGCGCCCGGAACCTGAGTATTCTTGGAGATGATAACGAACACCACGGTATGGAGCTAAGAACTGGCGTCGGTTTGCAAATCCACATTCCACCAAATAAAATTTACCTAATTTTTTATGATTAACTTAATCATTATATGCATAATAACCAAATTCAAAGAGATTGCTACAAATAAATTTTGTATAATTACCTTGTGGAATGGCGAGTCCGTTCCTCTTTGTTAAAGCATCATTTAGAATCTTTGCGCCATGAGAAGACCCTTCCCATCCACTCAACACATATATAAATTCTAAACCAAAATTGCATGCAGCTAATTTTTTTTTGAGATAATACTCCTTTACGATTTCGATAAGCACTCACATCCCTGCCCTTTATCATTGCTGGAATATGTGTACCATCCATAGCTCCAATGCAATCCTAAAACAAGTTCAAAATTGCATGTTGTAATTATAATCTTGAGGAATATATATGTATGCATATATAAAAAAATAAAAAATAAAATAAATCATTGTTACCTTAAGATAAGGATAAAATCGTGTATTTTCTTTTATTTTAGGTTGGGTTGTTCTCGAGGGGTTGGCCATCATCAGCGGCGATAAGGTATTCAAGGCCCTCAACATTCGTTTGAAGTTTGAGCTGACCGTCCAACGAGATCGACGAAAAGTATCACGAACGACGGCATACCGAGAATTTTGACCAACAATAAGTAAGAATATGCCAAGCATTTCTTCAACAGAGATAAAACGTGTATCTTGTACATGCGTTATTTCTCTAATTATATGGCATAGTTTTTGAAACACAGATGGATACATTCGATATTCTCGCCGGAAGTCTTCAGGATCATCCATTAGTAATCTATATATATAAGTGTTCCCAAATCTCGTAATTGGTCTACGAGGTATTGGTCTTTCAATTTGAGTTATGATTTCCATCGATTCCATTACCATCTTTAGCAAATTATACGATGCTAAGAAAGTAATCAAAATAATGGATAATTCTTCATCTTCTTCATAGCTTTCGCTTCCCATTTCATATTCATCATCTCGACTTTCTTCATCATCACTACTTTCTTTTTCTTGGATTTCTCTATCAGTTTCTTCATTGCTTTCTTTTGTCATCCAATTTCCCTCATCTAATATTTCTTCAAGATTGGACTTCTCCATGCCTAACAAAATAAAAGAAACAATACAAACTATAAACATTATTATAAGATAACACCAAATAGATAAAATATAAATAATGGAACTAAAAACAAGCAAAAATAAAAGAAATAGATCTCATTACCAGAAAAATAACAAGTACCTATACAATAGAATGGTTGATGCTCACTCCCTGGTTCTCTTTATTCTTCTTTGATTATGATGTTATGTGTTAGAATGATACAAAATTGAAACTAGGGTTTTATGAAATCAAAAATATTTGGTTTTTTTTTTTTTGGAAATTAGGGTTAATCAAAAATATTTGGTTTTTTTTTTTGTAATTAGGGTTCTTAGTTTGTCCTGTACCTTTTTTGTAATTGGGTTCTTTTTGGTTAAAGTTTAGAATTGTTACTTGTCGTTTGTTTTAGTGTTATGATTTGATGAATTGGGTTGAACCCCTGTTTATTTTCAATCCATTTTATGCACTACTTTGTGCAAGTAGGATCTAGACATCTAGTATTTCGGTAATTCCAGCTTGAGAAAACCTACCATTAATGGTGATAATCAAGTAATGGAAGTAGGGTTGATGTAGCAACTCCTGTTGTTGTTGATAAGGACAACAGTAGGCTAAAACACTGGGAGATTTCAGGAGTTGTGGCTTTACCATGTAACATACTAATAGCCCTTATATATATGTGTTAGATAACTAGACAGGTATATTGTTAGGGCATAGTAGGCTGGTACAAACATTGAGTGTTGAGAATTTTGGATACAGAACCGTCATAGTGAAAAGAACATTGTCATTTGAGAGATACGAAATACTATAATAATTTGTAGACAAGTAAAAATATTGAGTAAAGTGTATTCTATGAATATGTTGTCTATGTAGAGAATCACAAGAGTATTGTTCTCTAACTTAGGTTCTAGGAAAGTAGTAGAGAAGGAGAAATATTAAGGGTTTGAACTCATCTAAAATAGTGAAAGATGAGAAGCATTATTGCTTTGATGGTAAAATTAGTCTTTTCTTTATGTTTGCGATAGGTTCCATGTTTATTTAAAAATTTGTCTTGCTTGTATGATGTTTAGAAGAGGGTATATGTATTCCTTTTGGCATGATTTTAGTTCTTTCTTGTTGATTTTGAGGATTTTATTTTCATATTGTCTCCATCTGGAATTGGTATAACTAGGGTGTTTCTCTTTTAGATTGTTTCATATGTTGTCTGTGCCAAGTCTGTCTCACTGTCTGTCTGTGATACTATGTCTGTATTGGCAATGTAAGCCTGTATTGAACTAACATGTGTGATTCAGTTCAATTCAGGGTGATGTCACAAAGTCAAAGAATATCAAATCAATTGGGTACCTCAACTTCATCAGTTCCTTTACTTTCATATTTCTTGCACTGCCAACTAACAAATTTTAGTTTCTTTAAAATGCAGATGTACTTTGAAAGATGCATTGCAGGCTGTATCTCAATGAGTCAATGACAATGCTAGTACAAATTTCAGTTTCTTTGTGTTTTCTTTTGCTGCAAGAACAATAGAACATGTAATTTATAAACTGTGATCATTTGTGTGTGTTTTGTATGTGTTTGAACTGAATTATGAACTGGAAATGCTTAAATGAACTGAAAAATTTGAAGTAAAAAAACAGGTTTTAAGATTTATATCAGCTATCGGATATTTATCGGATAATATCTGATATCCGATAAGATTATCGAAATGGAAGAAGTTTAAGATTCCGTCGGAATTTATCGGATATCGGATATCCGATAAGGCTTATCGGAAACGGAACCGGCTGAGCCAGTAGCCGTTTCGATAGCATCCGATGACAACTCTATATATATATATTCCGTATAATATTTATTAATATTACTTTATATTTTTAGGAGATTTTGGAGGATTTTTATTTTTATCACTTAGTCTATTTTACAAAATTATTATTTATCTTAGGTTTTTAACCAAAAAAAATTATTTATTTGATAAGGTTATTTGTGGTTGATTAAAATATTAAATAAATAACTCTATTGATATGTTATCTCCTGATAAAAAGGGATAAAAATGAAAAAAAAAAGAACAACTTAAGAGCCATTTTTATTCTACTTTAATAAAAGAAAAAAGAAAAAAAAGCCATCTAAACGATCGGATGCAAAAACTTGATTTTAGATATCTTAAGGGACTTCGTCATTAGGAAACTGTTGAGAATTGCGAAAGATATCAACTCGCCAAATAGCTTATTGATTGTTAATATTCTTTACACTGCTTTCGTTAGAAAAAATAAAATAAAAAATAAAAAATCTTACACTAAAATTGAACACGGTGCAACTTTGACGTTTCGGCACAAGGTGGTGGACTCCTGTTTAGATTTAATCGAGCCGGCACAATAGGCTTAGATACGATTTGCAACAAAGTCTAATATTTGCGGTGTGATCACTTGAGCGGGCAGCAGCACTGTGCTCTTTGGCGTGTGGAAGACTAGTTTGAATAAGTGTATTACTGTAATTATTTATTACTTACTGATAGTGATCAAACTATTCTCAAGTTCTCAACTGCTCGTACTAAAAGTTTACGTTAAAAATTCAACGTCACCGCGTGGAAGTGAACGAGCAAGTGGCATTTTTGACAGTTGACACCATTTATAAAAATGACAGGGACTCATTGGAACTGGTTCATGAATTGCTTCAAATGACGAGGATATTGATGACATTTGATGATGACGATGACGATGATGATGGTATATAGAGTTGATGGTCTATCAAAATCGATTGGTAGGCCATAGGCCCGTTCTTTCCTAGCTTTTTCTTTTAATTTGGTATATATTTTCTCTTTCATCAATAGGATGATTCTCTTTCGTCAAAGGACGATTCTTTTCTATCGTCTAACTCTATTCTTTTATGTCATCTTGTTTGTTTTACAGGTTAATCACTTTCGTCGCTTTCTCATGTTCTAGATCTTCTTTTTGTGTCATCTTGGAGTTTTTTTGTCTCTATGTTTTTTACTGGATTTAGAGATCTTCTAGAACCATGGAAGAATCTTCATCTCATTCTGCAGATACTGATTATGAAGACCTAGCAAAAAGGATGGCATCTTTGTTACAAGATGAAGAGCAAGTCTTTGAAGTTCCGGAGGATCTACTGGAACCTAGCACTGAACACAAATACAGTCTAGTTATTACCACTATCACTGGACGAGAATATGGGATCAACATCCTCTATAATATGCTTCAGAGATCATGGAGGCCGTCTGGCAACATGGATATTCAGAATTTTGACAAGGTTATCTACCTAATAGATTTTGAACTAGGGTGCGACTATAACATTAGTGAGAACAGAAGGTTTAATATGCTTTATTGCTTAGCTACTTTGTTATGAGATTACATTCTTTAAATACATAAGGCAGTCAAAGATAGAATCAAAAATTAGTTAAGATAAGGTGATAAGGCTTTTGATAGCTTGTGCATAATCCTAATCGATCCTTGAGACTCAGACTTGATAAATCTCTCAAATTATGTTGCACTGGTAGTACTGGTGGGCTGAGTTCTTGAGGCGGGCTTTACTCCTGAGCCTGCTGGCATAACACTTCCCCTCAAGTTGAAGGGGAGCTTGTCGGCATTCAACTTGCTTCTCAGGAACTGATACCTTTGTGACATCAGACCTTTGGTGAAAATGTCTGCTATCTGATCCTTGGAAGATATAAATTTTACCTGCAACTCCTTGTTGGCCACACGTTCTCTGACAAAATGGTAATCGATTTCTATGTGTTTGGTGCGTGCATGGAACACCGGATTGGCAGTTAAATACGTTGCACCCAAACTATTACACCAAAGGACTGGTGGTGCTGTGATTATTCCCAGTTCCTTAAAGCAATGATTGAATCCAAATGATCTATGAAGTTGCTATTGCCAGCCCTCTGTATTCTGCTTCTGTCCTTGATTTGGAAACCGTTTTTTACTTTCTTGCACTCCATGAAATGAGATTACCTCCAAAATAGATACAGTATCCACTTGTCGATCGTCTGTCATCCAGGTTTCCTGCCCAGTCAGCATCTGAATAGGCTTGAATGGAAAATTCTGAAGTTTTCCTGATGTGTAAGCTGTAAGTAATAGTATGCTTAAGATATCTCAGTATTCTTTTGATGAGTTCCCAATGCTCAACATAAGGTTCCTGCATGTACTGACATGCCTTGTTAACTGCAACAGAAATATCCGGTCTAGTCAGATGCAGGTACTGCAAGGCCCCAACAATACTCCTGTAAAGTGATGGATCACTAAACTTAGTTGTGCCTTGCTTGTGTAGTTTCATTTGTGGACAAAGTGGTGTGCTCATCGGTTTAATGCCATCAAGATTTGTGCGTTGTAATAAATCTGCTATGTATTTATGTTGGCTCAGAAACAATGCCTTGTCTTGATGTAATACTTAAATGTCTAGAAAATAAGATAAGGTACCCATGTCTTTTACTGCAAAAAAATCACTGAGATCACTGATTAACTGATTGATAATACCTGCATTAGAACCATTTACAATGATATCATCTACATATATTAAAATGTATATTATGTGAGTAGATGTTTTTCTGACAAACAATGAGCTGTCAGCTATTGAAGCCTTGAAATCTTTACTCACAAGATAGGCACTGAGCTTAGAGAACCACACTCTAGGTGCTTGTTTTAGTCCATAAAGGGATTTATGTATCCTGCAAACATGGTTAGGAAAGACATGATCAGTGTACCCAGGAGGTTGTCTCATGTACACCTCTTCTTCCAGCTCCCCATGCAAAAATGCATTTTGCACATCTAGTTGTCGCAAAAGCCAGTTGTGCATAGTAGCAATGGACAACACTAGCCTGATTGTACATGATTTACCACTGGGATGTATGTCTCACCATAGTCGACCCATTCTTGTTGGTGATAGCCCTTGGCAACCAACCTGGACTTATAACGATTTACTCTCCCATCTGACGTCTGCTTGACTCTGAACACCCATTTTGAACCCACCACATTCATGCCTTCTACAAAAGGAACCAAAGATCATGTGTCATTGCGCATATGAGCATTGTATTCCTCATACATGGACTGTCTCCAGGCTTGATGCTAGCTTGCCTTGCTGAAGCATGTAGGGGACATAAACTCAGAAGTCTCAAGTGGATGTTTTGCTGCATTAAGGCATAGTTTTTGTATTCGTTTGGAGATGCCCCTTCTTGCTCTAGTAACCATTGGGTGTGGTTGTGTTGTTGTGGATTGTTGTTCCCCAGGAATTGCATCATTGGTTTCTGTCTGTGGCAATGTTGCAGGAACAGTGGGTTCTGCATCTGTATTAGTTTCTGTTGCAGCAGGTGCAGGGAACACAGGGACCTGTTGTGTCTCAGGTGCCAAAGCATTGAACTGTCTATTTTCGAATGGAGGAGAAGACAAGATAGTGGTTGATTGGCTTACCTTGGTTTCTGCATGCACAGGTGGAACCCTTTGCTTGGCTTCAAATGGGAATTGAGTCTCTTCAAATCTTACATGTCTGGAGATATAGACTCTATGTGTTGGAAGGTGTAAACATAGATATCCCTTGTGAGGACCACTGTAGCCCATGAAGACACAAGGAAGTGATCTGGGTTGTAGTTTATTAGAATTGTAGGTTCTAAGACTTGGGTAGCAGAGACACCCAAATACCTTTAGAAAAGAATAATCTGGTTTCTTGTCAAATAATAACTCTATGGGAGTCTTGACATGATTTTTGGATGCAGGACACCTGTTGATCAAAAAACAGGCTGTTGAGAATGCCTCTGACCAGTAAGCAGATGGCATAGATGCATGTAACAGTAATGCTAAACCAGACTCAGTTATATGCCTGATTCTGCGCTCAGCTAGGCCATTTTGAGCTGAGGTGTGTGGACAAGAAAACCTGTTAATTACACCACAAGTATTTAGAAAGGCAATGAACTTTGTGTATTCCCCACCATTGTCAGATTGAAATATTTTGAGAGTGTGATTTAGCTGATTTTCTATCTGCTTTTTCCAATGAACAAAAACCTGTAAAACATCTGATTTTCTAACCAGAAAGTATATCCAAGTATAGTGAGAGTATGCATCCATTAAAAGCAGGTAATAATGAAAACCATTTTTTGGATAGATGAGGGGAAACCCATAAATCAGAGACAACCAAACTAAGAGGTTTGTCATACACTGTTGTACTAGTAGAGAAAGGCAGTTTTCTACTTTTGCTTAAATGACAAGAATGACAAAATTGAAAGTCTTTATTTCTGAAAGGTAATGAATAATTTTTGATGATTGTAGATACTGTGCGCAACTGAGGATGGCCTAGACGCTGGTGCCAGACAGGAAGTGAAGCAGAAAGATATGTAGATGGTTTAGTGGTCTTGATTCTCTAAACACTATCAAGAACATATAGCCCATTCTCATTCTTGCCTTGCAGAAGGATTCTCCCTGTGTGCAGATCCTTAACAAAAAAGAAAGTTGAGTAAAAAACAAAGCAAACATGATTATCTTCACAAAATTTAGTTATTGACAGAAGATTTGCTTTTATAGAAGGAACATGGAGGACATTGTTAAGAAAGAAGTCACGGTTGTTGTGTGTGAAAGATGCCTTACCAACATTAGCTATTTTCAGAGAATTAGCATTTCCTACATGAACTCCCTCTGTTCCATTTTACTCATGGCTTATAGATAGTGCTCCCATATCTGCTGTCAGATGATGTGTTGCACCAGAGTCTGGAACCCAACTGCTATCTGTTGCACCCCCTGGAAATGCTATATATGTTGCAGGTTTCTGTTGCTGTCTAGGTCCCCTATCTTCTTTATAATAAAACCAACATTTCTTTGCTATATGGCCTAGTTTGCTGAAGATCTGACATGGGCCTTGATCTGATTGTGAGAACCTTTCTGGTTGGTAGCTTGAGGTCTGTTGCTGGAACTAACAATTTTGTGAGTACTTTATGTTCTGCTGTCTGGGTTGGAACCTGGAGTTATTATGTGCTGCAACATTTTCCAATGGCTCCTGCAGAAGGGCTAGTTGCTTTTCTAAGCGCATGTCATATGTTAACAGGTGCGCATAGAATGTTTTAGTGCTTAAGTTATCAATAGTGCTCAGTGGTCACTATTGGATCATAAGCCTGATTCAATCCATTCACTATGGATTGTTTCTTGTCTTCTTCAGTAATCAATACTCCAGAGGCAGTTAATGAATTAAACAAGGTTTTTGCTTTAGATATGTATTCATGCATATAAAGGTTACCTTTGCGCAAGTTATGTAGTTCTCTTTTCAGGTGCATTTGATGTGCCTGATTGTTTGGAGCAAACCACTCCTCTAGTGCTTCCCAGACTTCCTGAGATGTGTTAAGACCAACAACACCAGTCATAACTCCCTCAGTTAGTGATGAAAGGATCCAACCCATGAGTATGTTGTTCCTCAAACTTTCTAAACTCAGGATTAACATCAGTTTGATTTGGTAAATATTGAGGAGGTTTTTCAAATGTTCCATCAATATAACCAGACAGGTTATAGCCTTTTAACAAAGGTTTAAACTGTGTCTTCCACAGTAGATAATTTGATTCTGTGAGTTTGATATTAACAATATGGTTAATATGTAGCTGCTGAAGCATTGTTGTGTTTGCAGCCATTGTTGTGCGTGGTTTTTGGATCTTTTGCTCTGATACCAAGTGAGAACAAAAGGTTTAATATGCTTTATTGCTTAGCTACTTTGTTATGAGATTACATTCTTTAAATACAGAAGGCAGTCAAAGATAGAATCAGAAATTAGTTAAGATAAGGTGATAAGGCTTTTGATAGCTTGTGCATAATTCTAACCGATCCTTGAGACTCGGACTTGATAAGTCTCTCAAATTATGTTGCACTGGTAGTACTGGTGGGCTGAGTTCCTGATGTGGGCTTTACTCCTGAGCCTGCTGGCATAACAACATTGTCATCACAAAATCACCATGGGCTCTTAATGAAGATCTGCTGCTAAAGGAGATATGTGATCCAGACAAGTTACCGCATGAGTACGAGTTCAAATATGCAGACTTTACTGTACAGATTCATGGACTCTCTATGAGTGCTCAAAAGATAAAAATGGTGGAGTTCATAGCCTCAAAAATTGGAGTTCCTTATCCCATAAATCCATCAGAACAAGCCAAGTGGGGAAGTTTTGCCAGAGCTAGATAGGATTGATATCACACAACCAATTAGACAAGAACTGAATTTTACACTACCTTCAAAGAAGAAGTGCACGGTCAGATTAAGGTTTGAAAGACTTCCAAGGGTCTGTTTTTTCTGTGGAAGGTATGGGCACATCATGAAACAATGCCCGGAGTTATCAAAGGAATGTGAGAAAAGATGCAAGATATGAAATTTGCTCGTCTTACAGAGGAAATTAACGCAAACTTCAAGCCTAAAATCCTTCAGTCAAGTCACACAACAAGAAGAAACCCAGAAGCTCCAAAAACCAGTAATGGTGTTGACGAAAGAAGAGGAATGATCCCTGCATTACAGCCAACAATCCAGCACAGTCAAAACCATACCATTTTTAGTTCCAACAATAAATCCCCACCTACACCTAAGCATCCAGAAAATATCCTTCCTCCCAAAACAGTTACAATATCCCATGCAAATCTGGAAAATTCCGAAAATACTGTCAGCCACCATCCAAAGGATAATTATTCTCCGAATCAGACAAGCAGTATTTCAAATCCTAAACTAAGTAACATTGAAAGGAGAAATTCAAAATCTCCGGAATTCAAAAATGACCCAAAGCCCAAAACTTGTCCAACCATCGAATCTTAAACCCATCAAAAACTCATCAAACAGCTACCCCTAGTCATCTCACTAATCACCCCCACCAACCAACTCTTTCCACCCCAACAAACAAAGCCTCATCCACTGACCACCAGCTTCCCAGTACCACCAAACCCTCAGCAACACAATTACACACCACCACCCCCTTAATCCCTGAAGCTGTTCATGACCTATCCAAAAAATCAAGACAATGGAAAAGAAAAGCTAGATCCCCTCAAGAACAGGAGAACTTCATCAAACCCCTAAATGTTGGCTGCAAAAGACCTGCAGAACCCATGGATTGTGATCCTCCACTCAAACAACACTGTTGTAACTCTGAAGAGGCTGTGGCGACTTGCCCTGAAAAGTCGCAGAAGCAATGTTAGTATAATCTTGGAACTGTCATGGCTTAGGGAACTAGTCGGCAGTTCTAGCTTTAAAACGTTCCTTCGGAGTTGTAATTCTTCCATCCTGTTACAAGGTTAAACAAAAATAACTGCAAAAGGGTATGCAACTCTGTCAACTTCAGATACTTCGACTATGTAGCTGTAAATGGTAGAAGTGGGGGCCTTGCCATTCTCTGGCAAGACAATGTTGATCTACAAGTGATTTCCAAGACTCAAAATCTGATTCATTGTGTCATTAAACCCAAGCTGTGCATTCCCAAATGGGATCTTCTTTACGTGTATGGCCCTCCGACACAACCCCAAAGAGAGAGTTTCTGGAGCTATAAGAATAACTGCATTACTGCTATAGATGGTGCTTGGTGCATGATTGAAGACCTAAATGTTCTAATGCACCAATTCGAGAAACATGGTGGTTCTACAACTACTGACATATGTTGTAATGAATTCAAACGTTTGGTCAGGGAAAGAGATATCATTGATCTTGGTTATGCAGGTCCGGCATTTACCTGGTCTAATAATGTCGTCCAGAATACACCGATTTTTGAAAGGTTAGACAGGGCAGTTTGTGACATAGACTGGAGACTCCTATTTCCAGATGCAGCAGTACTTCACCTTCCAAGAATCGAAAGTGATCACTCTCTCATTCTTCTCAACACCACGAGAAAACCACCGAAAAGAAAACCAAACTATAAGTTACAATCGATGAGAAAACAATTTAAAGAAGTAATGCAACCAAATTGGGAACTCTACCGGAGACACAGTGACTAAATTACAACCGTTGGGGAAAGGGCGTTGGAAATGGAGCAGAAAATCGTTTGGTGACACAAAAAAGGAGGTAAAATGTGAGAAGCAAAAGTTGATTGACCTGCAAGCTTCAGCACATTTAACTGATACTAGAGAAAGGGAGAAGGCAATATGCGACAAGATAGCAGATTTGGAAAGAAGAGACAGAATATTCTGGCAACAGCGTAATAAGTCCAAGTGGGTCCCTTCAATAGACAAGAACACTCAGATATTCCATGTATCAGTCATCCACCGTAGAAGCAAAAATAAGATCTTTGCGCTAAAAAATTCTATTGGTGGTTGGATTTCTGATCACGACCAAATAGGAGATACTCTTGTTAATCACTTCCAAGACATGTTTTCTAAAGATGATAATCTGGAGCCTAACTCACTGATACTTGATAATGCTAATAAACTGAATCAAGATGATTGCAGGTATCTTTCCTTTCTTACCAAGTGCGGAAGAAAATTTTAATGTGGTGAAGAAGATGGGGTCTTCGAAGTCGCCAGGACCAGACGGATATCCGGCTCTCTTTTACAAGAAATGCTGGGAAGTTGTGGGGCAAGAGGTAGTTCATCTAATCCAAGATTGTTTTCGATACTCAACCATCCCTCCAGGTCTTAACCATACATATCTCGCCTTAATCCCTAAGAAAAAACATGTTGAATCTGCAGTAGACTTTAGGCCTATAACTCTTTGCAACGTTCTTTACAAAGTTGTCACTAAGATAATCACCAACAGACTAAGTCCCTTCCTTTGACAGTCTGATAGAAAAAAATCAATATGCTTTCGTATCGGGTAGGCAGATCATAGACAACATAGTAGTCGCAAAAGAGTTATTCCACTCCATGCATCATTCCAATACTTCCCAAGGTTCATTTTCCCTTAAATTGGACATGAGCAAAGCCTACAACAGAGTCGATTGGGACTTTCTCAGTCAAGCTCTTCTCAATATAGGAATCACTGATAGAGCTCATGCTCTTATAATGAGTTGCGTTAGAATAACATCTTTTTCGATCTTGCTCAATGAACAACCAGAAGGTTTTTTTATGGGGGAAAGAGGAACAAGGCAAGGATGCCCATCATCCCCTTACTTATTCATTATATGTGCTCACTCTTTGACTGGTATTATTCAGAAATTGGAAGCTGAGGGATTTTATAGTGGTTATAAATTAAACAGATGGGCACCTAGCGTGTCCCATATAATGTTTGCTGATGACGTGATGTTATTTGGTAACACTGATACTAGCACTATCAACTCAGTCACAACAGTGTTGCAGAAGTACTACAAAGTCTCGGGGCAACTTGTTAACTACTCCAAATCGTCTATATATTTCAGTAGAATGTACTAGGGTCATATGCTGATGAGATAGTACAAGAACTAGGAGTCAAGAGAATGAAGAAAGAAGAGAAATATTTGGGAGTGAAAATTATTCAACAAGGGAGCAGAACTTCCAACTTCAGTTTCCTCATTGATAAATTTGAAGAGAAGTTAACGGGATGGAGAAGAAACACGCTGTCACATGCAGGTAGAATGGTCCTAATTCAATCAGTTCTAGCTCTAATCCCTGTCTATTACATGGCTACTTCCATTATTTCCAAAGACATCCTGAACAAGCTTACTCGTATCGTTCGAGACTTCTGGTGGGGACATAGCAGTAACAAGAGGAAGATGCATTTTCTGAAGTGGGAATGGTTTAACTTACCAAAAGAAAAAGGCAGAATGGGTTTACGTTCTACCTCAGAGATACTTCATTCTGGAAAGCAAAGAAGCTGAGGTTCATCTCTACCACCTGGGATGTGAAGCTGGAGAGTAGAAACAATCTCAAGAAAGGGTGTTTATGGCTAGTTGGTAACGGTCAGACAATAAAATTTTTCTCAGACCCGTGGTTACTACTAATTCCTGGAGCTACTCCTACTAGAAAAGAAAATGGTAATCCAGAAATTGTCAAAGTTAATCAACTAATTTGCAGCACAACTGGTCAGTGGGACATTAGTCTTATTCATCAAAATATTGATTCCTTTACGGCAAGTCAGATACTATAGACTCCTATCAATTCTGCAACAAATGATACTCTTATCTGGAAGCACACTGTGCACGGTGAGTTTACCCCACAATCATTCCAAAAGGTGTTGGAGGAACAACGCGGTGAACCATCAAATGTAAGAGAAAATCACTTCCCCTGGAAAAAGATTTGGGCAGTCAAGAAAGTGGCCCCCAAGATAAAAACCTTTATCTGGAGAGATCTACATAAAGGTATTGCAGTAGCTGAGAAAGTTGGCAGATTTGTCGAAGGTGTCTCAATGGACTGTAACATTTTTTCAAGTGTTGTTGAAACCGTGGAGCACCTCTTGATCCATTGCAACTTTGCCAAAACAGTTTGGTTCGCTTCACCACTAAGTTTACGGCTTCAATAAAATCACCAGTTGAACCTATAATGTTGGTGAAACTTTGGATCAGAAGTAATGACAATGATTATTGTTTGGCTATGAGAATGGAAATCTGCTGGGCCATATGGAAAACTCGAAATGCTAAAGTTTTTGAAAAAAAAACATCAATGTTCAAGGGACCCTACCCATTGCAATATATTGGTTCAACCTGTATTATAACTTTATAGATGAAGGAGAGACTGAAGTAGAAGACACCAACAATTATGATACCAGAAACAACGATATTGAAGTTTGGACACCACCATCTGACCCATTTATTAAGGTGAATGTTGATGCAGCTTGGAAAGATGGCTCCTACGCCTAAGCTGCTGTGGCTAGAGACAACAATGGTGTTTGCTGTGGTGCAGGAACAAGAATTGGTACTTCTGACTCGGTTGTTTATGCAGAAGCTGATGGTTTTCTCTTTGCGGGTGAACTGGCCACTTGGTTAAACTTCAATACCATTATCATAGAAGGAGATAGTCAAGTGGTAGTAAACTGTATCACTGGAGCTGCGAGAACTACTCCATGGAGGATCTGGAAACTAAAAGATGACATCCAGAAGCTGATGACCAATCTCAGCAGTAGCAGTACTTTCAACTATATGCCAAAAAAGATCAATACTGCGGCTAACTCTCTTGCAGCTTATGCTATGTCTCATAAAGTCCAAACTAGATGGACTAGTAATGATATTCTACTGATGTTGTAACTTTCTGCAACGTAACAACTTAGTTTTGTTTCCTCTGAATTAACCACATGTTTATCAGTCAACATACCAATTTAGACTGAAAAGAAAAGACATATCGACTGATTGATTGGATACATATTGACAATACCAATTTTTTAAAATTATTCTGGATATATGTGAATTAAATATAAAACCGGCAATTAACCACATGTTTATCAGTCAACAGAGATTAAGATGATGATGAAGTTGACCTTATAAATCGTATATATCCACACCTAATTATTTGACTATTTTACAATATAAGGTATGAAAGCCAAGAAGCATATTGGTTAGCACATGTCAATGTGACTCAAACGTAGGACTACTTTTCCCAAGCATTTGGTAGAACTTAGAAAGTGAATGCGCCGTATCAAATAGGTTATATGAAGTGTTCCCATTGAGCATACTTGTACTGGTTAATAGAAGCAGTGACACTGAGCTAAACTCTCACCTGACGCCTAACCCAAGGAAGTTTCGGTATGACTAAGAAAATTCTTTATAATTTTGATTTAAAAAGGGTTGGTTACTTTGAACATGATTTATTTTTTTGTTTTTTAAAGAAAGAAAAGATTATAGAAAACCAAACAGTTACATCCTAATTTTGCTTTCTCGCTAATAAGATTCTCCTATTTTACTAGTATAGACATCAGACTCTCCTATTACTAATACATATATTAGACTCCTTGTCCATTTTGTACTTATCATATCGAATGAAAGGACTTACAACATAAGGAGGATTAGCACCCTATTTTTAATTACATTTATTGGCTCTGACATACTTAGCTAGAGCATCCGCTGCTCTATTACTCGACCTAGGATTGAAACAGACTTGGACTTCACGCAAACTCTTATAAAACAGACTCTTGATTACATCTGGTAATATTTCTATCTTCCCATCTCATTGTTGCCTCCTTCAAATGATAATCCTTTATTTGTTTCCTGCTTCACCCATTTGATGACTTGGAGTAATCCGAGGGCTTTAGCTTGATCAATGTCCCTGGATCTCATTGTGCAGTCCATGGCCTCCACATAGTTTACTGTAGAGTTTTGAACCAACATAGCCAAACCAAAAACATTAGTTTTAGGCAATAGAGAAGCATATATATTAATTTTCAACCAAGCATGAGAAGGTGGAGACCAAAGTTTTTTCTTAACATGCCTATATGATGCAGAATGATGAGGATTATTGGTGTTCATGTTGCAATTTTCAGAAATATTTATCTAATTGTACTGACTAAATTTAATGATTTGTTGGACTACTACAGTTGGGTTTTGATTTTTATTCTCAAAAACTATGCTGCACCTAGATTTCCAAATGTGCCACATAGTGATAACTACAAGATTCATAAGGTGGCTTTTATCTTTAGAGGCAATGTTGTCTCTATCTAGCCCAGAAAAGAGCCAGTCCTGCATACAAGTGAATTGGTTAGCATTATGGTGTATCGTGCTAAATATAGCAACCCATATGGCTCTGGCAAAGTGACATTGCAAAAAGATATGTTCTTTTATTTCTAGTTATTGATTGCAGAAAGGGCAGTTAGGGTTCTGGATTCTTGCATTGCGCTGAAGTCTTGCTGCAACAAAAAGAATATCATGTGCCATTTTCCATAAGAACATCTGACATTTATGTGGTATCTTCGGGTGCCATACGAGAAGCCAGAACTTTGAGTGTTGGTCTGAAGTAGTTTGGCTTTGATCATTAATAGTTGCATCATAAGTGGATTTTACTATAAAATCTCACGTTTTAGTTAGAGACCTTTGAAGTTTGTCTTCTCCTTGAATTGGAATTCTTATGTCTTTGATTAATTCAATTTTTTGAGGAGAGTACAAAGCAGTTGCTTTTCCTAAATTCCAGCTCAAATCTTCTTTCTTGATAAGATTTGCACCTTTTAAGTTATTCTGATTTGGATTCTGAATTGGTTTATTTTGAATAATCAGATTGCCCTCTTGAGATTTTCTGATCCAGATGGCTTTACCTATTCTTCCCATTTCCTATTTCCCATATGTGAAATCTTTCACCCAAAATAAACTAACTTGAATATTACTCCACATCCAAGAACCTTTATTTTTTACTTTACCTTGAAGAGGATCACCATCTTTAAAGTATTTAGCTTGCAGAACCTTAACCCAAGACGCATCTTTTTCATTGACCATTCTCCAAACTACTTTAGTTAATAGAGCCTCGTTGAAGATTTTAATATTTTTGAATCCCAATCCCAATCCTCATTCTCTTTTTTGTTTACTGATCTCCTTCCAAGCTTTGGGAACCCAACCTTTAGTATTCTTCTTTTTCCACCAATAATTCATTTGTATAAGATCTATCTTTTGACTGTCTTGTCAGGTAACTTCATGCATCTCATTTGGTGTTGAGCCATTGTGCTAAGAGTATAGTGGATTTAAGTTTTTATTCCAGCTTGATTTATTAGTTTTCCTTCCATGCTTTGAGCCTGTTCACCATTTTTTTATTAGTTTTCTCAAAGCATTGGTTTTTATTTCTTCCAGTGAACAAATTTATACCCAAATATTTCTCCTCAAAGTGGCATAGTCTTCATTTTCATAATACCAACTATGTTATTTTTTGCATCTTGACTTGAGTTCTTGCTAAAATGAACACTGGATTTGTTTAGGTTAACCATCTGACCAGAAATGTTGCAAAACCGATTGACTATATTTAAGATATTATGAACTGAGTTGCCATTTGCTGAAGAGAAAAGGATACAATCATCCGTAAAAAATAAGTGAGAAATAAGTGGGCATTGAAAGTTGATTTTGATTGGGGTAATAAGTTTTTGGTCATTTGTATTTTGTAATATTCTGCTAAAAGATTCCATGCAAAGAATAAAAAAATAAGGAGAAAGAGTATCACCTTGTCTTAGCTCTCTTGTTGGATGAAAAGAAGAAGTAAGAGTTCAATTTAGAATGATTGAAACTGATGTTGTGTTGATACACCGGTTTATGATTTGACACCATTTTCCGCTGAATCCAAACTGCTGAAGCATATAGATCACAAAAGACCATTCCATTCTATCGAAACATGTGGCCATATCGAGCTTGATAGCAATGGAACCCTGAGCAGACTTTGTGTTTTTCTTATGTATTCAACAATCTCATGGGAAATGATGGTATTGTCCATGATATGTCTTCCCGGGACATACGCTACTTTCCAAGGAGGAAAATTTTTGTGGAACACCTTCTTGTGTCTGTTAGCTAGCAGCTTTGAAATTATTTTGTAAGCTATATTACACAAGCTGATGGGTCGATAGTCTTTAGCGGATTCCTCACAAGCCTTTTTAAGAATTAGAACTTAGTAAGTTTGGTTCATGCGCATTGGAAGAAAACCTGTTCTAAAGAAGTGTTAAACCATCCTTACTACATCAACTTCTACAATTTCCCAACAATTCTGATAGAAACCTACTTGGAAACCATCAGGTCCCGGAGAAGCCCAAGCCTTTATTTGAAACACCACTTGTCTAACTTATTGAGATGAAGGAATCTTAATAAGCTAACTGTTTTCCATATCAGAGATGCAAGGTTGAATGAGATTCAAAATACCTGCTTCTTGAGGAGGGTTTTTTGAAGTAGAAATAAACCTGAAATGCTTGATCAACACTTGTTGTATTTCTTCTCTGGAACTCTTCCAATTATCCCCTTCATCCTTGATGGTATCAATTGATTTCTTCTTCTTATGAAATTAGTGTTTGAGTGGAAATATTTAGAGGTTCTGTCTTTTTTCATGAGAACATTATCTCTTAATTATTGATGGATGATATATTGTTTGACTTCATAGTAATGTTGCAGATCCTTCTGAAGCTGAGCCAGAGTATTATAGTCTTCATTCTGATTACCATGAACTTCTTTTATCTGAGCTTGAATTAGCGGTTTGAAAGATTTATGTTTAGTTCATATTTCATAAACTATGATGGTTTGGATTGAGATTAATGAGTGAGATTAGTATGAAGAAGAATATGGTCATGATCTGATCCAATGTGAATGAGATTTTTAATAATATCATTTGGGAAAATAAACGTCCAATCATTGGAACATAAACCTTTATCAAGTCTAGTTTTGACAAAATTATTTTCTTGTCTATGATTAGACAAGGTGAAAGGATTTCCACTGAAAGGGATGTCTTGTAATCCAAATCTGGAGATAGTTTGACTCACTTTAAGAGGTATTGGATTTCAATGAGTTAAAAAAGATTCTTTCACTACTAGATAGAGTTACATTAAGATCCCCTACTAAGACCCATGGAAGATTCATATAATTTCCCATTTCATTGATCACATTCCATTGCTTTTCTCTTTCATAAGGATAACAAAAACTATAAAGACAAGTTAAAAACCATTCAACATTCTTAGGCCCCACATGGATAATGAAATTTATCATAAAATCATTGTAATGCATCGTTTCAATTTTGAAGCCATCTTTTCACAAGAATGCTAAATCACTGGCTTTAATTTTGGTGTTACGACACCAAATGTTAGGATAATTCATAGACTTTAACAAAAAGTAAGCATTTTTATCCTGTTATTTTGTTTCTGATAAAAAGATTAAGTCTGGATTGTATTTTTGAATACAATCTCTAAGATGATTTCTAGTGTTTCTATTACCTAAACTTGAACATTCTATGCTAGTATCTTCATGTTAGGAGGCAAATGACTCTTAGGACTAGAAAAGTTTTATTTACTATGATGCAGATGTTGTGAACTACTTTTATGAAAGAAAGCAAAATAAAGATAAAATTCAAACTTTAAAATTTTAAGGATGGAAATGTAAAGGTTGAGAAATAAAATATAATTTTCCTGCCCTGCTTGTTGAATTCCCTCAAGATTATTGACATGAATGTCCCATGCTCCAAAGGTATTGCTGCCTTGGTACATCCTTTCCATGTTCTGATTATTGTTATCCATTTTAGCTCATTATATTGCTAAAATTGTTCTTGGATCATTTCTTGTTTAGATAAATCATCTTTATCACATCCAGGTTCTGAATACTATTGTTGTTGCTAGTCCTTGACATATCTCTGGGCTTCTTAGATCTTCTGGCATTTGAACTTTCTCCACCTTCTTCACCTGAAGTATTTATACTTGAAACATAGAAGCCATCTTCAGAAATTATGAATGTTTTTTTCTTCATCCTTTTTTTTGGAGAAATTAAAATTCTCTCACCTTGTCCATAAGAAGGATTATTAACTCTTGGATCAATGAAATCTCCATAGTCATCTCCAAATTTGAAAATAGATCCCGTTATGGTTTGCACATGCTCAGTTTTCTCTTCACAATCCGCTTCAACATGATCAATAATAAGACAAGCAGGGAAAAGTTTTCTTGGTTGCTTCTGAAATATGTTGGGATCCATTGTATGCACTTTGCTGCATTCTCTACCATAATTCCTCTCAACATGGATTAGTGACATTGAATTCTATTAGACTACTAGCAACATTAGTGTTAGTTGGATTGCCATCTTATGGAATTATTTTGATTAGATTTTCCAGGATTTTAACAATTTGATTTTCCACTTCCAGGTTGAGAAATTCTGAAGAAAGTTTCTTGATGTCGATCCAAAATTGTTGAGTGTGAAAATCCATTTCTTTTGAGATTATAGATGGATTCCATTCCTTTAGAATGATAAGGTATATATCCAAGCACCAGGGACCATTCTCCAAAATAAGATTGTATTTTTCCATTTTTGTAAAATATGAAGATGAACATATTTCTATCGTGAACTCTGATTTGAAAATGGCCATGCCCCCAAGATAGAGTAGCTTCAATTTTAGCTTTTTTAATTCATATTGTGTATTCACATAGAACCTTCCCCAATAAGCTTTTCCCCATTTTTGATTCCTTTACTGAGTTTAATATGAGGGTACCTAATAACTCTCATGATATCATCTTGATTCCCTAATTTTTTTTTTTTCTGATTTTGCTAATTAGGTCTGAAACTTCACCTTTTGAGAAATTTGACATTATGAAAAGAATACTGCAGACGGAGATGAACTTGATTAGGGGATAATGATTACCCAATATTCCTTTTACTCTATTTATAGAGGTCTTGCATGATTTTAACTTGCAACGTGTTTTAAAGATCAGGGAATCTTCACCACTTCTCTTGTTTCCTTCTGAGAACTCCTTTAACCAAACATTTCGATAATCTTTATGAAATTGATACTTTTTTCGAGGACTCTTGAAAATGGGTTTTGCCATTTCCCGATTTAAATTTCTTTTATGTATCTCGACCAGACCTAAGAACCTCTAATCGATGGAAGCAACCTTGAAAATATTAGACAACCTTTAAGAGGGACTTTCAGCAGGGAGAATAACCATAAAACCTAGCAATACCTGCTAGACATTGGGAAAAAAAGAGGATACGATCGTAAATTAGAAAACTTTAAAATGCTAAAAGAAACAGAACTTTAAACAGAGATATTTTGACTAGAGAAAACAACTATGCATTAAGGACTGAGAAATATTTTAATACTAACAAAACTAGAAATTAAAGATAAAAAAGAATCTCAAAAATCACGTTGCTTCAGTAATATTATAACTGATCCAAACGATCAAAAGGGTACTACAATATAATTCAGAACCAATGAATGTAAAAAGAAAAACAATTAACACAATTGGTCAATAAATTAAGCCATGCAAGAAAAGATCAGACACCAAGAGTAATAAATGAGAAAGATGACATTGAGTTGCTGATAACGAGTCAGTAAGTCAGTTGCCTGTCTTCTATCCTTTTCCAGTAGCCAGGGTAAGTAGAGAACTTTAATATTCTACTTAGAAAAAGACACATTCACGGCTCAGTCATGTAAGATTATTATACATTAACCAAACAATACGGACTCATTATCGTCTGTTCTTGGGTGTGTTGTGGTTATTTTCCATTCTATATCTTTGGGATTACTATTGGGAGATAGAGCTCTTTCTTGCAACAAGTGGTATAAAGTGTTGGCAATTTGTAAAGAGAGACTGGCGTCTTGGAAAAGACCCTTATTGACGAAGGCAGGTAAGCTCACTCTCATTAGAAGTGTTCTCATAAGTATACCTGTTTATTACTTCTCGCTTTTTATGTGCCCAAAGTATGTGATCTCCAAAATTAAAAAATTAATTAGAGACTTTCTTTGACATAACTAATCTAACTCTAAGAAGCATTATTGGGTTGGGTGGAAAAAGATTTATAAACCTCTTCGGCAAGGGGGTATGGGTATTATAAACTTTAGAGTTATGAACAACTCTCTACATGACCTCAATTTTGAAAAGTGTTTTCTTGCAAAAAGCTTACATTGCTGAATCTACAGATTTCCACTGGAGTTTGGGTCTTGCGCATAGAAGATTCAATGATTCCGAGATCGGTGAATTGGTTATCTTGTTTTCAAAAATTGACTCGGTTGTTTTCTACCCTAAAGAAGATGACTCCCTGATTAAAGATAAATCAGGTGCCTTCTCTGTTAGGTCTGCATATCTCTAGTCAACTCATGATGCCTTTACACCAGACTTTCCCTCCAAGAAGATTTGGTCGTACAACTGACCCCATAAAGTTGGAATTTTCTTGTAGCAATATGTTTTAGATAGACTACCAACTTTGGATAATCTGCTACATATGAACTCGGCTTTGGTGTCTGTTAGTGGTAATAATCTTATCAATATTTGTTGTTTATGTAAGGTTACCGCTGAGACTAATTCCCATTTGTTTCGTGAGTGCAACTTAGCTAAACATATATGGAGCTTTTTCTGCTTAGAAGCAAACAAGAATCTCAACTTACCGGTCACCACTATGGAACTTATTAAGAACTGGACAACCTCTTGTTTTGCGTCTGGTGGTAAGAAAGTGTGGTGTCGTCTACTGCAGCTATCTTTTGGGTTCTATGGATCGAGAGAAATGCTCTAAATTTCAATAATAAGGAGAAAAAGGTAGAGGATCTAATCACTGAAGTTAAAATACAAGTTCTCCAATTGGATAGATATTCTCTATGTATGTTTGCCATCTTGGTTGGTGATGTTATAACTAGGTGGAGGGAACTGTTTTTCGATCCTCCTCAATTTTTGTTTTTGTTTCTCTTTGGGGTCTGGATCTTGTTTAGCAATCTTTGGGGTTTGGCTCTTGTTTTTCGAACTGTAGTACAGAGTCATCTCCAAAGATCTCGGTCAGAGCAGGCATATGCCAAACGTGAATACCACCTGAAGCCACAGGCAGAACACCCGGTAGAGAAACCCAATCTTGGGTGAAATAAATACCACGACTTCGGTCTTTTTCAATATAATCATCACGTAGTAAATCAACAAAGCCCAAGGGTATTTCTTAGGTTCTGTTTCTTGTTTTGCTTTAGGGGTAAACTGCTCTGGTTTTCCTTCGTATGCCTTCCTTTTTTCAATTAAATATATTCTTTACCGAGCAAAAAAATAAAATAAAAATATTATTATGCACTAAAGGGAGTTGGTCGTCCCATCATAATTTCCTGCTATATTGGAAGGTTTTAGAAGGGTTTAGTCGGCACTATAACTTGAGCACGTAGGATATGTTGATAAAATTTTCCTACAAACAATCAAATAATGGAAGATTATTGTCGGAAAATCTTTGTTACCAATTCGAAAATAATACGACTTGTGTATTATTTCTGCCAATTTGTTACAACTTTATATTATTGGGCTTCGTCTATGTATTATGACTCCTGGTGTGATTTTATATAGTGGTAAAAAGAGGTTCGATTCTCGAATTTGTGAAGGTAATGATTTTAGAAAATATAGGACTTAATCTAAACTAATAAAAATCAGGAAAATAAACTAGAGATGATTTTTAGAAAATATGGAGAAAACCAGGAATCAAGATTCGGTTATTTCTAACAATTTATGTGATTAATCGGGTAATTCTTTTAAATAAATTAAGCTCAAATATTGCCAAAATAGGTTTTATGCAAACAAGTAGAGGTAAATCATAAGCATGGGACATCAGAGGTCGTTAACCCAGCATGACCCATCAAACAAAAACACCATTACTGAATGAAAACCGTTTTTCTATTATGAAACTATGCAATTTTAACAAATAAAGAATTATAGTTAATTAATTAAAAATAGACTTACCACAATAAATTGAGAGAAAAACCTCCTCCATCATCCCAGTAGATATACTTAGCTCATGGTGAAGAAAACTTGCTCAAAAGTTGATTTCATTGCTCAAAATATTGATTACAAGGTTAAAGAATAGTGCAACAGCTGAACAGATACGTATATAAGTGTCACAGAACATGGTTCAGCTGTTACAGAGAGCTTTAAGCAACAGAAATGTTCAAATCTAAGGCAACAGGAGCAGAGCTGTAACAGTGGAACAGCAACAGTTAAAGATGTTGCTTAGTCGTCTTCTTCAGCGATGGTGGGTGAAGAACAGGGCCGGCGATGCACCAGCAGGTGACCGGCGGTGCCGGAACTCCACCGGAATTTCTCTGAATCGATCTCTAGGGTTTTGTATCTATTTTTATTGGAATATCTTGGTATTTATAGACTTAACAAACCCTAGAGAGAGTTCTAAACCTAATAGAACTCTCTCAAATCACTCCAATCTTCAAATCAAACTCCCAACAGGAACCGAGTCCTGATTCCGGCCAAAATTGGGTTTCCCGAGCTGATTTCACGGAATTTTTCACTGTCTTTTGATTTCTTCCAACTCTAATCGCAATGGGTCATCTTTAATTGCCGAAACAACCCAAAAATCGAACCCAAATCCTTTTCCTGTTTGCAACAGGACTTCCCGATGAGTTAACCAGCGACTCGGCCCGATCCAGCTCGCTGGGTTGACTCGCCTGGTTGACCCGCTGGGTTGACCCGATCCAGCTCAGCCCGATCCAAGGGTGCCCCAATCCAAAGTGTGGGTTCCTTGATCCATTTTCCCGGGTGCTTTAAACACTTTTTGAGCCAATTTTTTCACAAATCTTTATTCTTCTAATGTACCTACAAAAGCAAAAACACGTAATAGACACAAAATCGAATACTAACTCACTAGAAATTAAGGTGCAATTTAGACACTAAAAGGTGTCTATCAACTCCCGTAATACTTATTAGTATACAAAATCAAAAAGAAAAATAAAAAAAAGAAGAATAGAGGGAGAAGAACAATCTATAATTCTTAAGAAAAATTACTTGCGTGTTTTAAGGCGAATAATTTCTTTACTTAAGACATTTAATGTCCTTCCCTAGATGTTGATACATGTAATGACAATCTCTCCAGCATTCAACATTACGTTTTATATTTTTCAACAACCATTTGATGAACACCAAAAAGAACACAATTGATATAACACAACTCTCTTTAACATATTCTCAAAATTGGCAGAAAATGTAATTAATTTTTTTTTCAAAAATTTCCCTCTTCTTGTGGTGTTTTTCTCCATTTTTCTTATCTCGATCATTCTCAATAAGATGACTACTTATAGATGTTGAAACAATATTATAACTGTTGGGAACAATCACTAAAAATAATCATGATATGAAACATATTCTGTCACAGTTTTAGAATCACGTGACTGTTTGGAACAATATGTTTGTAATAGTACGTGATTGTTGGAAACAAAATGTTTAAAACAATGCGACTGTTGGAACAGTAACCCTTTAAAACCGCTTGTTCTGAATAGTTGTAAATAACTGCCTTTACCCTTTATGTTTCAACTTACACAATTATCATTTAATAGGACATGGGCTTGGGCTGCCAACCCAAGCTCAATTTCCTACAATCTCCCACATGAATACAATCATCAAATAGAAAACATTTAATGCATACTTTAGAGAGTTGGTACGTGGAACGTTACCGCATCAGAATATGGTTGTTGGCATTGAATCTTCCTTAGTGAATACCTACCGGGATTAATGGTTGATTAGTGAACATGATATCTTTAACTATTCAACCTTATGATGCAATCAGATGCGATAGATATCACACCCCAACTTATTTCATAACATATTCGGTTCTCGGTTGTGTTCTTTCCAGCTGTGAACGATACTGGAATTCTATGAGATTTAAAGTAACTTAGCCTCATAGTTCTCATAGAAACGGCCTCATTTCTCACTCATATAGGTGATCTCCTATTGAAATTATCATGCCATACTTTAATTAGTCAAACTAATCTAAATGAATCATTAAAAGAAAACTCTTATCCTCATCTGTAACATGCAACACTGACACTCATCCTCGGAGTGGGAAAGAGAAAATATCTCCTTCAGTATTTTCTGATGAGAAATTCACAACTTAGTTGTGTTGTCCCTTTTGAATCTAGACCTTGGGATCCCTAATTGTTGGGTTGGGTTACCGATGTAACTTATTCTTTAGTTGGCTATAATATAATTCCTCTTGATGATGCAATTCATGCTCTAGAATTTGTATCATTTGTTGAATCGATACAATTCCTAAAAAATATTTCTTTTTGATGCACACATTTGAGAGAAATTACTTTATGATGCTATATGTCATTGTATTTTGTCGACACGTACCATAATATCCTAAACTATGTGTTCTTCTAAAACAACTGTTTGATAAGAATTTTTTTTTTTGAAATGCATATACTCTGTCTAAACAAGTATATATATTTTAAGGAAATTTCCGAGTCACTCTACTTCTTCGCTTACTTCGCGTCCAAAGCTTCAGAGTCCATATTTGATCTTGCTATCAACCTTCATTTGGATGATTCCCTGCTAACACATTTCTTCTACAACAAATACATAGTTTCCTTTAACACATTATTAAAAAAAAAAGAAATTAAAAATATATAATAAGAAACCATTTTAACGCGGTTGTTATTTTCTAGACAGACATGCCCAACGATTTTAAAACGTATTTTTTTCTTTTTTTTTGTGAGGGTGGATATGATGTTAAGAGTTTTCTTTGTGTTTCTCTTTTGCTTAATCTAGTTGGGCCTTGATGATTTTTTGCGCCGGAATAGTTATGTGTTGGAGTTGTTAAAGGGCATTATATATGCTTCTTCACTGCTTCAGACAGGAGAGTAACTTCTAGTACTTCAACCAAAAATTGAGTAACTCCCAATACTAATTCAAGAACAAGATTCTTGACCTTTGTTTTAAAGAACGTGGTATAGAACGATAAAGGAAGTACAGGCTGATGTTGCTTTTTTGAATTTGGAAAAACGTTGCCCCTATTTCTACGAGTTAAATGCAAGGTTGCATCTAGTATATCTCAATATACCTGTTCATTACTTTGTGCATCTGTTAGGGTACCTACCAGACAAACCGCTCCATAATGCACATCAAGTGAATCTTGAAATGCATACCTTAGCCCTTCCTTTGTTTACCTCGATAGGATGTGTCTCGGTAATTTTCTTTGAACGGTCTTTCTATTAGAAGCCACATGCACTGTGGCTTCTCTTAAACTAAACCTGGCGTTTTTGAGGGCTACCAAAAACTAATTAGGGGCGACTAATAAGATAAAATAAGATCATTTTGAAGTAATCTCAATACATCCCTTATCCATCTATTTTCTATAATGGCTAATCTATCCTTGCTTAATTAGTGTTAATTTTGATTAATTAGTTGATTAATTTGGTTATTAGAAAATGACAATGAGTTAGTTTTGGATTAGGTGTTTTAGATTGATTTTCCGAGTTTTAGTTTTGTACAATCGGTAGGATCGTGATTTATTTTCCTACCGATTGTACAATCGGTAGTTTAATGGAGTACTTAAACTACCGATTATGTAAGTTGCCCCAAATTGAATTTAAAACTTCCAAAATTTCGAACTCTTCATCTTTCACAATCGGTAGGTATTGAAAAATTATATCTACCGATTGTAAACATATAATGAATTAAACTTTAAATTTTTTAACTTTGTAATCGGTAGTTTAAAGATCAATTTTATCTACCGATTATAATGGTTTTGTTGTCCAGGACTTTTATTGCAACAATCGGTAGTTAGTGAACATAAATAACTACCGATTGTGGATAATCGGTATCACGAGAAATAAATAACTACCGATTGTACATAATCGGTAGTTTAAAAACATAGTTATCTACCGAATATGTCGATTTTTCTTAACATCTAACTTCGTAATACTATTTCAACATCCGGAGAAAAACTTGTTCAAATAAACTTACTACATATTGTTCATTAAAAATGTTTAAAAAAAGCTAAAAACATCTGAATTAAACGAAACAAAAAACATCATAGAAGTTCAAATTGATCAATCTCATTGATCTCATGAAATTCTTCCACTCCTTGTTACTCTGGACTTGGTCCTAGTTTCAACCGGCTTTTTCTTCTTCTTCTCGTCCCCCTTAGTATCATCCCGAAGTGGATCTATGTACTCTCCAGCTTCATTGTAGTATGGGTTTATGCTTGACAAGTCTTTGTCCCTTAAAATGAACTGAGGATCCAAAACATAGTAAGTTGTCTCGGAATAGGTTGACGAATTGATTTTAATGGTTTTGGACTCCTCTATCACCATCTTTTCCTTTCCCTTCTTTGGTTGTTTAGGTAAAGATTTTGGATCCATTTTCAATTGAGTACTTAAGGGTAAAAGGAGTAGAAGAACCGGTAGAGGAAAAAAAATGAAAAAAGTTGATGTTTTAGTTGAGAATAGGTTGAGCTACTAATTTCTTCGAAGTTGGAGAGTTAAAATGCATTAGAGGTGCATAAATGAGAAGAGGTCACCCTCCTTATATAGACTATAGTCTTAACGGCTCTCTTTTTCAAAAAAAAAACCGTTGAGGCATGGTGTAACAAGAGTGTACAGAAAATATGTACACTAAGTTCGAACTAATATAAAGAATCGGAAGTTTTGGGTACACCATAATCTACCGATTCTCACAATCGGTAGTTTAAGAAATTATTAAACTACCGATTATAATAAGTAGTCCCAAATTGGATTTCTTAAATTTTTTATAAATCATTTCATTGAATCGAAAAGGCACACATCGCGTAACATTAAAGGAAATGAAATATAATAAATCAGTAGATGACACTTAAACACTTAAGCAAACCTATTATCAAACCTTTCAACGGGTTGTATGACGACCGGGACGACATTCTTCACTTCTTCGGAGAATAATCAACACAAAGGATTGTATTCTTCCACCACCCTTAGGATCTCGAAATGAGGGTTTGTACCTGAAATCTGAACGTTTCCATCTTCTCCATTCCTCCAGAGATCTGGTAACAACTTCATCATCAGTTTCATTTCTAATTCTTCTTTCATTCACCTTAGCGGTTAAAGAAGAAAATTCTAGTACTTCCCTTGTGATTTCCATATATCGACAAAAAAGGCCTGCTCTGTTCCGGTTGTTGGGGTTACCGGTTTCGTTACAAAAGTTAGCATGGATATGTTCTAACCATTGCATGATCATTGAACCATTCATCCGACGTTCATGACCCCTTGCTGGATAATGTAATACTATGTTTCGACATAGGGATAAATCTTCTTCTAGAGTAAAATTTTCTGCATTAAGCCTAAAATTTTCGTAAACCGACATTACATGAAAGCAAGAGATTAGAAATTTTCTCTGAAATGTAAAAGATGTGGATTTGAAATGGGAATGATAGATATAAATTCATTTATTTATAGGTGTATGAGAATATAAATTATAGCCGTTGATCAACGGTAACAAAACGGTAACAAAATTGGAATTTGAAATTTTTTGAAAAAATTCAACACTTTGTACAAGCACAATCGGTAGTATAAAAAAATCTTAGACTACCGATTATGACAAGTAGCCCCAAATTGGAAATCGAATTTTTTTAAAAAATTTTGACATTTTGTCTTGGCACAATCGGTAGTTATAAAAATTTCTTAAACTACCGATTATGATAAGTAGCCCCAAATTGGAAATCGAATTTTTTTGAAAAATTTCAACATTTTGTACAAACACAATCGGTAGTTTAAAAAATTCTTAAACTACCGATTATGATAAGTAGCCCCAAATTGGAAATCGAGATTTTTTAAAAAATTTCAACATTTTGTACAAACACAATAGGTAGTTTAAAAAATTCTTAAACTACCGATTATGATAAGTAGCTCCAAATTGGAAATCGAGATTTTTTAAAAAATTTCAACATTTTGTACAAACACAATCGGTAGTTTAAAAAATTCTTAAACTACCGATTATGATAAGTAGCCCCAAATTGGAAATCGATTTTTTTAAAAAAAAATTGACATTTTGTCTTGACACAATCGGTAGTTATAAAAATTCCTTAAACTACCGATTATGATAAGTAGCCCCAAATTGGAATTCGATTTTTTTTGAAAAAATTCAACACTTTGTACAAGCACAATCGGTAGTATAAAAAAATCTTAGACTACCGATTATGATAAGTAGCCCCAAATTGGAAATCGAATTTTTTTAAAAAAAATTGACATTTTGTCTTGGCACAATCGGTAGTTATAAAAATTCCTTAAACTACCGATTATGATAAGTAGCCCCAAATTGGAAATCGATTTTTTTTGAAAAATTTCAACATTTTGTGCAAACACAATCGGTAGTTTAAATTTTTTTTAAATTACCGATTACTGATAAGTAGCCCCAAATTGGAAATCGAGGTTTTTAAAAAATTTCAACATTTTGTACAATCACAATCGGTAGTTTAAAAAAATCTTAAACTACCGATTATGATTAGTAGCCTCAAATTGGAAATCGAGATTTTTTAAAAAAATTTAACATTTTGTACAAACACAATCGGTAGTTTTAAAAAATCTTAAACTACCGATTATGATTAGTAGTCCCAAATTGGAAATCGAGATTTTTTAAAAAAATTTAACATTTTGTACAATCACAATCGGTAGTTTAAAAAAATCTTAAACTACCGATTATGATTAGTATCGAAATTTTTGGGAAACTCCTGGACACTCGCAATCGGTAGGTTAAAATTTGTATAAACTACCGATTATGATTAATAGCCCCAAATTGGAAATCCAAATTTTTGAAAACTTCTGGACACTCACAATCGGTAGTTAAAGTTTTGTACAAAGGATCGATTGTCGCTGAATGTACATAATCGGTAGTATAAATAATTCTTAAACTACCAATTACTGATGAATTTACTCAATCGGTAGTTTGTTCAAACCCGCTAACTACCAATTGTACATGTAAAATTTGAAGAACATAACTTGTTAAAAATAAATCGATGGCAAATCAAATGATAACTAAAAAAAATATATATATAATCATCTCAAATCGGAAACCTTCAAACCAGAAATGTTAAACACTAAAATAATATCCTTCAATTTAACGATTACAACCTAATTCCTAACTTTTTTGGTTTTAGGAAGAGGAGCACGAGTAACACAGGCTTCAGGTTCATTGGATGGAAGAGCATGGACATTGGATGGAGGAGAAGGGACATTGGCTCGAGGAGCAGCACTCGTTGAAGCGCGAGAACGTTTACTCTTCTTAGAAGTTACATTCCTCGTCGCGGTCGTGATCATACATGTATCTCCGAACTGGAGAGCATAAGCTTCGTTATCAAGGTTGTCAAGGAGGTCTTTATCTCCCGCATTGAGGCACGAACCTTCCTTGTTCGACAGAAATGCAATCCTCTTCTTCTGTTTTTAGGCAATAACTATAATATTGACCCGTAAAACTAAAATCAAAAGGAAATAACATTACGTACCAGCCTTGCAAAGCCGAGGGGTTGTCTTTGAAGATGGACCTATACTCCTGCACCCTGTTGCTCTTTCCTTTGTCTTCACGGATCACTTTAAAATGATAATGCTCCCGGTACCATACCATATAGGATGAGGTTATCTCATCACCTTGGTTTACAGGTCTCCCCTCGTCGATCATGTAATGCATTCTGTTGTTCCAATCTTCAACAGATGGGTTGGGCGTGTAAACAACTTGGATCGTGTCCTTACCATAAATACTATTTGGAACGTCCAATTTGAACTTCCCGTGGATGTGAGGCCTAGGTTATACTTGGACATAACCCATTGACGTAGGACCCTAGAGTCATTGTAGATTACATATCATGTTGGATGCCACAAGGGTCCAAAGTACATGGACACTCAGACCTTCGCGCTATAGTACCATCAGCTAGCTCTTCCTCGTAGGGATCAAAACATACATCTGGGGCCGCCATGGAGTCTAGGTTCCTCCTCAAAGCAATCAACTCCTGCTCCTTGAACCTTGAATGGTTTCCCGAAAAGATGTATTTTTGGCCTTGGGTTGTGCCTCTCTCACAATCCGGCTTCTGTCTTGCCAACTCCAGGAAGGGAAAGTGATCGTATATCCAAGCGTAATGAACATATCAAACCAAGTATGAGAAAATTGAAAGAGCAAAAGAAGAAAGAATAAATAGCAATCAAACCATCAATGGAGTTACTAAAATACCTGCAATAATCTCACATTCCCGGATATTTGGCTAGTCTCCTCCCGGGATGCCTTCCTCATCTCTTCCATCAAAAACGCAAGACAAGAAGTGCCCCACGAATAGTCTCTAACTTTGTGGATGGGATCCAAAAGTTGTAGCAGGTTGGCGTCAACCCGGTTGCCATTATCATTTGGGAAAATTACACATCCCAAAACGCAAAGAAGATATGCAGTTGCTGCAGCTCTGACTTGGTCATCGCTGAACTCTGGGTTGGCCTTCTCTTTTTCCAAGGTGCCTCTGAACCTTTCCATCAGCTGAACCATACTAAATTGCCTGGTTCTGTATTTAGCGCACCGGTCAAACTCTTCGTTAGAGGTCTCTCGGTCCCAGCCAAAGCATTTCTTGGTCAAAGCATAAAGCTGGTCCCAGCTTAACTGCTTCACATAATCAAACTTGACCACCGTACCATGGTCGTTCAGACCTAGAATCTGCACCACATCATCGGGAGTGATGGTCATCTCTCCCCACGGCACGCTGAAAGTATCGGTCTCAGGATAATACCGCTCCATGAATGCCGATATCGACACACGGTCGTGTTTTAACATGGAGTTTTCGGCAGCGTAGATAGCCCAGATCTCAGTATAATTTCCAGGAACCGAGGACACTCATCCTTCAACGGCCAGTCGTTCATCTTGTATGGTGCGGCAGTAGGTTTCAGTAGACGGACCGCATTAGAACGGTCCTAATATACACGGCGAATTAAAAACAATTAGAATAAAAGTTAACACTTCTACGAATAAGAAGACAATATGTTAAGAATGGTGTTTAATAATTATTACCTCGGTAGAGTAGATTTCCTTGGCCCAAGAATCCTTGTAGCCAAAAAATAGACGTCCTCCGTCTCTTGGGAGCCCGGGGATTTGACCTTGTCGGGGACCCTTAATCTTCATAGAGTCATGGACCTTGTGTCCTCGTCTCTTCCTTGGTTGTTTCTTTGTAACAGTTTCTTTTTCTTCTTGGGTAGCATTTGGTCCACCTCCTTCGAAGTGTTGAGCTTGAGGAGCACTTGGTCCTCCTTCTTCATTTTGGCTAGCGCTTTTTTGTCGTCTAGCACTAGCGGTAACCTTCTTACCGCCTTCACGACGAGGCCCCGATAGAATTAGATCGTTTCTTTGCTTAGTACGCTTTTCCCTTTTCTGATACAAGATAAAGAACAATTATTTCAGTACATAAAACGGTAGACAAAGTAAGTTGAACTCAACATATTATTAACAATCGGTAGTCAAAAAAACAACTTAACTACCGATTGTGTATAATCGTTAGTACAAAAAACAATTTAGCTACCGATTAATCACAATCGGTAGCTCGGGCTCTACATTAACTACCGATTGTGCATAAAAAAAAAGGAACACAAAAGTCTATGGACACACACACAATCGGTAGTTATATAAAAAATTTAACTACCGATTATCACTAAATTTGGATCCAGTAGAATAATCGGTAGTTTAGGTGTAAAAATAACTACCGATTGTGATCGATATTTTTGAGGATCACTAACTATCACAATCGGAGGTTTAAAACTAAACGAAACTACCGATTATCATTACTTTTGCATCCAGTAGAATAATCGGTAGTTTATGTCTAAATCTAACTACCGATTGTGATGGGTGTTTTTGAGGTTCACTAAACACTCACAATCGGTAGTTTAAGCCTATAAAAAACTACCGATTGAACAATCGGTAGTTTTAACCTAAAGATAACTACCGATTGTGCATGATCTTCATGAGCAGTGAAGAACACTGCCACAATCGGTAGTTTAATACAACCACGAAACTACCGATTGTGCAATCTAACCTAAAACCCTTGGTATTCTACTCACTAATTCAAGCGATTTAAGCAATATAAACACAAATTATGGTAAACCCCCAAACTTATTGGAGCCATCAACTGCTGGAGAGGCATATTTTCGTATTCGGACTCCGTGTCTACTTCATCCTCATCGCGTTCATCGCTTTGTTCTTGAACAATTTCTCGATCTCTAACTAATTCGTTAAAATGCGGCCAATCTGTATTAGGAGGTTGACGACTAGTTTGCTTTTGTCAAGGCATCTTTGGATTGTAGTAAGTACGATTAATTGGTTTACGATTATACGATGAATTGGTTTACGATTAATCGGTTGAAGATGAGAAGGAAAGTTCCGATAATCGGTAATTTGAAGTGTAATCGGTAGGAGAAGAAGAGAAAAATGGAGGTGGAATCGGTAGTTTGAGAGGAAGTGGAGTGAAATAGGTTTAGGTTTAGGTTTTATTAGTGAAATGTATTTTGGTAATAATTAGATTAATGAAAGATTTTATGGTAATTTTACATACCCCTAGATTACCCCTTAGCTTCTCCCATTGGATGGTTTGAAAAAGGTAACCCCTAAATGGTTTTTGTTAACCCTCAAATTCGCTAGCAAACTAAACCGTACACGTTAAATTCTTGTTTTAGTGATAGCTTGTTTGAATAGGGGCAGTGATAGACCCATTGGGTCGTTTCCCATATCTGCCTGTATGCTTATACAATTTCAGGCAGGTATAAGGAAGTTCTTAGCAAGATACAAAATGCAGCATTCTCTTTGTCTCCCATGTTCTTGACGCTTCTAACAAAAGAAGACGCTCACTGTGAGATTTCTTAACTATAACAATCTTCAACTATTTTACCATCAAGACCCCCGTCGGACCTCACACTACTGAAAGTTTATCCACTTGTGCCCTATTTTATATGATGCAGCGCAGTCTTCAGTGCCAGCATCCAAGAAATGGCGGGTAAGTGGGCTCAGTTTTGAGAGAGCAGCAATTCCCAAAAAGAGCCAAGTCAAATGAGTAGATTCAAGCTCTTTTCTATCGGTCCCAACTCTAGAAAGCCAAAACTGCACAGGCCTTTACATATTGCGTATAAAAACCCCAAAAAATTAGTTTCGCATTCGCCGGAACAATGTAACATTGAGCTGGCCCTGTAGTCAAGTTAATAAAACCCAATAGAACGAGATAAACAATTTCAGGTGCTATAAAATGCAGATGAGTTTCTCCCCTTCCGGAGGCTGGACAATTTGAGCGATTCATTTACTTGTATTGCTGCTTATAAAACAAAACTGGTATATGTTTGGAATGGTTTATGTATCATCTAGAATGCACTAGAATCGTTCAGGTTAGTTTAGCATATCAATGCCCTTAACCTTATAGAGATGCGCATTGCCTTACTGAGCCAAAATGAGACCATTTAACATAAACCCTCCAATCCATCTGGAATGGTGGTTTCGTGAATAGTCAGTCTCTCCTTTGGCGGTGGATATTATAAAAATATTCTTATCATCATGATCACTTTGTAACGGTACTTATTAGTTTCTCTGAGAAAAGCAAAAGAAAGAGATGACTACTCTCAAAAGCAAAGCTAAATGAAAATAAAAGAAGAACAAGGAACTAAAAAGAAAAAGAAAAACCTGACTGCAACACTTTGGACCACAAACTTTTGAGGTTCAACAAAAAGTCACATATGAATATATGATCCACAGAATATGAGATTCATAGAGTTCATGAACATATTCAATGGAGAATCATTAGTACTGTGACAGTCTTTTCGTGCCAGCTAATTTAATAATTTTTTTCATTTCCAAAAGATTTCCAAGTTTAAGTATATTCACCCTTTTTTGTCGCAATTTTCTACATTGATTTATGGAATCTTGAATAATCATATGCTTTCTTACTCTCTAGTTTTGATTCCATGACTAATGGCTTATGAATCTCTAGTTTTGATTCCATGAATAATGCCTTATGAATCTAATTGAAGGGTTTTTCTAGGATACTAAATGTTTAGGTTAATGGTTATAGAACGATCTAGAAAATATTAAATTTTTTAATTATTCTCACTCAATTAAACCTAAACAAAGAAAAACAACACATAATTCTATAAAAACTGTAGAAAATATTAAATTTTTTAATTATCCTCCCTCAATTAAACCTAAACAAAGAAAAACAACACATAATTCTATAAAAACTGTTTTCTTATGCTTCAAAAAGAAAATGAAAAAAAAAACTATTTTATTCCTCCTTCTTCTTACTAGCCAAATTTCTTTTCCTTTTCTTTTTTCAAACCAAACCTTTTCACCATTTTCAATTAATCGGCAATTCGGTAAATATTTGACCGTCGACTAAAATCTCTAATAAAGATGCGCAAAAAGAATATTAATAAAGATAGCAGTAATGATAATCAATAACAACATAATCAACAAATCGATTATCAAAAGCAACCCAACGAAGAAAATGTCCAAGCAGAAATTGTAGAATTCCAAGCCCATCAACAACAAAATAAATCAAAATGAACGGTTTATGTTAGGTAAAATTCGAAAATATTTTTTTTATTTTGTTTTTGGTGCTTAGAATAGATTAGATATGCACAAATTAGGTTACAAAAATTTTAAATGGGGTGTAGGGAAAATTACGGCTAGGAATTTGAGAATATTCTCAACCGTAAAACGTATTTATTGAAATCTACGACTAGGAAATGAAGGACTCCTAGCCGTAAATTGGTTAAAGATCATTTACGGCTTGGATTTTCTAAATTCAAACTTGGTCATAATATGTATGTGAACTACATATTTGTGAAAGTCTTTTACGGCTAAGTTTAAAATTAAATTAACTATCTATTTTTTTTTTACGGTTGTACCTCACTAAAATATTTCCTATAAACTTAGATTTTTGCCAACTAACATTTTATATTTGGAAACCTAACCGTAAATTTGATACAGCTAGGTCTAGTAGTATAAAATACCAAACTGTAAATTCCCCTATTATGTCGAATTGTTAGGTAAGTGACATTTATGGCTAGGTTTGAGTATAAAAAACCTAACCATAAATTTACTTAGGTTAAAATTATTTGTATTTCCATTGCTTGTATGTCTTCAATTATTTGACATGTCCAAACCTAAAGGTATATATCATTTTGTAGGAATCCGGGAAGGGTAAAGAATAAGAGAGATAACTATTTAACACCTATTGATCACATACACACCCCTCGCCATGGTGTTCATTGTGGGACTGATAATAAAGGTTTGAACAAGAACGAGAAGAAAAGGACTTTGGCAAAAGATGATGAAGGACAAGATGTTGGTCCATCTCGACGAAAGGAATATATCAGAGAAGAGATTGAACAAGATAGTGAAGAGATTGAAGAGGAAACACAAGATATTGGTTCATCTCAACAACAAAAGAAAAAGAAACCGAGGAAGAAACCTCCAACGAAAGACAAGCATATTCTAAAAGGTAGAGCACTATTGTTTCCTGGAAGAAAAACATCAGAACTTGGTGTAAGGCCCTATATAGGTCCGCAATCCTTTTCGGATACACGTATTTCTGGGATGCTAATGTTTGTGAGATGCGGGGGCAATAGTCTAAAACTAAGAATTTAAATATTATTATTTATTTATTTGTTATGGTATTGCTTAACAATATTTTCTTATGATCTATGTATGATCATAAACTTGCAGTAAAAAAACTGAAACGTCAGAGCAATCCTTTTTGGCCCTTGGGTGAATAATGTGTTGAAGTGTGTACACAGGTGACAAATACAGGGATATGGCCTGCAATTGTCAATGCCAAGTTGGAGTATGATTTTATTGTTTTCAGTACCTTTAAGGAAAGATACTAGTCTGAATATGACACTTTTCATCTCCCATTCAGCAAGATGAAAATCATTCTAGAAGAGTGAAACAAATTTTGGGCCTTCAGGTTGAAGGAAAAGTCGATTTTGAGGGTTTCGAAAATAATCTTCATTGGTCTAATCTTTATATCCTGTTTAAAGACACTCTTGGTGGGAAATAGACGAAACTGAATCGGAGTTCCAGTTGGACGCTGGAAATAAACCAGGGGTACCAAGAAAGACTACAGGTAAACATAATATCATCATTAAGAAAATCTTGTTGGTAATTTGAGTCAAAAGTTTGGAAATACTTCGATGAAGGAAAAAGCATGAGAGGTGATAAACGAAACAATAGCTAGGCGTACAACTACGACGTACTTTTGTATGCCCTTGGTACCCTAATCTTCCATGAACCCTTGGGAAATAGTATCAATGCTCATTATATATAAGAGTTGAAGGATCTTGAGAAGACTATATATAGAGTACTCGTGGGGCACTTCCATCCCTTGCATATTTACTTGAGATCCTTAGAAAAGCCTCGAGTGTTGGAACCACTCAAATTTCCGGGAATGTTAGTCTTCTCCAGGTAATTTATGTGGTTGATTTTAATGTTTGTTGTATTTTTAATGTTAATTTGCTGCGTTCTCTTATGTGTATATTATAATTTCACACAATCATGGGTATACGACCACCTTCCCACCGTGAGGCTTTCTCTGTCTCCAACCCGGGAAGAGGAAGATACTGCTCCTACGGGAAAAAAATACCCCTTCACAACTACTCAACAAAAAAAAAGGCTAAGCTAGTTGAGTTGAGGGCTAAGTTAGACTGTCTGACAACTGAAGATAAGGTTTTTGACCCTTATTTGAGACTCAACGAAGATGAAAAAGATACTCGTGTATTTTTATATTTGGAAAGCTACAAAAGACCTTTGTTTCATCCAACATGTTTCATAATGGCTAATCCTGATCGAACTCTCTGCCAAATTGGTCATGTTAGTTCATCGGGAAGTCTTTAAATTGTGTGTTGTTGGCTTCCGGATCTACAACAGTAATATTATTATGAGCTACGACCCAAAACCAATGATTGATGCTTATAACAACCTCTTCCAAATCAAATATCAACTCCAAATGGATGAGGCAGTGCGATATTTTGGCACAAAGTTGGTCGCATAAGATTACCTGGAATGGTATTATCATTTTGGTCATCCTCACGTGATAAACAATGATTAGGAAGCGATACAAATTCTCAAAAATCTTGAAGGAAAGAAGAAGGTTCAAGGCAAGATGAAGGGTATAATAGATATAGATTGTAAAAAATTATATGAGAAAGCGGTATGTATACTAATTATTCTATTAATGTTTTTAAGATCTATTTATGTTACTAAAGAATGTAATAATATTAATTTTTATATGTAAATATAAAGAGTGAGGATGGTTGGTCGCAAAGAGTATGTCTTGTAGCATCACTAATGGATATATGATGAAAGTTGAACAACTAATGACATTTCAAAACCGGATCATCAAAATTTATGATCCACATAGAGATGATCTATATGAAGATTTAGAAAGGGGTTCAAAAAGGAGCATGCGTTCTGCTAGAGGCGTAGGTATTAGCCAAATTCATCCTTCATCTGGTATCGAAGTGACGAGTTCTAAAACCGAAGAAGAGGATGTGCAAAGTCGTGGTGGTGGTGGTGCTTGTACTTATGGTCGAGGTAGTACACTCAAAAAAGGTCGAGGTAAACGTGATCCTAAAGTTTAAAGTTACTCTTGAAGAGTCTTTTTTATCATATGGTTGCTTATGGATTTGAAGTTACTTCTATTTGTATGGTTCTTTATAGATTTGGAGTTACTTTTATCTGCATGATTTCTTCTCACCTACCTCATCTGTAGGATTTTTTTCTTCTCACCTACTTCATCTGTAGGATTTTTCTAAACACCTACCTCATCTGTAGGATTTTTATTCTGATCTCATCTCAACCTTAGTTATACTTCTCTTGCCTTCCCTCAAGTTGGAGCACGGAACAAAGTGAAGTATCCAACTTGAAAGAAATTAGAGTTATTGACTTGTAGGAAAACACCAGGGAAAAAAATAGCATTTTTTTTTATAATAACTAAAGATACTTAACATACCCAAAAAACTAAAAAAAAACATGAATTCTCTAACTTTATGTCTCTCCTCTCTCTATACTGGCTCTGATACCATATTCTCAAAACCAATTAACAATGAATGGAGTGACCCTTTCATATTATATTTTAAATTTATTATAGGGAGATTAGCAATATAGGACTATTATCCTTCACATCTTGCACTTATAATCTCACAATATAAGAAGTTTTCAACAGTTATTCATGTCCTATAGGGTCGCTGCTAAGAACCTAATTGGCAGGTGGAGATGAAAGCTCAATAATATACCAGGTTCACGAGGTATTCATGGTTAAACTATGAAAATTTATGAATGCAGTTCACAATATTCACAATGTTGAATGGTTTCTTAAAAACGGGGTTGAGTTAAATTTGTGGATATTGATACAGGGAAGGAGATATGAAAGGGGTTTGAAGAATACAGCAGAGTAAACACTACCATTGCAAGTCACGCCCAGGAGCTGTTTGATATAAAGTCTGAACCAAGAAATCAGTTGACAAGTAAGAGGAATACCCACCTTAATCACATCAAGTAAACGTTGATTGTTTCCAATTGAATGATCTTTAAATTTCTGATACCTTAAAGGTGGAAATCAAAATGTGTACTAAACATTGCATGTTCTGTCTGCCAAATTTTTGATGGTTGATTATGAGATTTAGTATGTTAGACTGTGTCTCGCATTTGATAAACAGTAAAGGTGTCAATGATTTGGTTGCATTTTGGTGATGCAATTGAGTCAATTCCACAAGTTGTGCATATTCTATTTTTCCAATACTTGGTGTGAGTAATGTTTTATTTTTCAATTCAAACAACAACAAAAAAAACCAACATCTCTAGGATTCATTGGCATATAAATGTATCAGTTATCTTACAATCCATATGGCATGACCTGAGTGATAATGTATTCTTATTATGTGCATAATTGATTGTGATATGAGTATAAAAAAGACTAAACACAATCTGGTAGTAAACTGCATTGATGAGTGTGTGAGGAGAAAAACTTGAGAAGGTTGAATAGTTTGGAGGCTTACCATATTGACATATTAAATGTACTGTATTGATGAGTCTTCATTTCTAAAACAGTTTTGAGGCTTTTGGTAGGTTGTTTTTTGATAGATGGTAAAGCTTTGTGTAGGTTGTTTATTTTGTTAATTAGATTAAGAAATGTTAGTCAAGGTTAATGAAGAAATGCCAATATGATCTGTTCCTGAACTTGAATAGTTTGCGAGAGTATGATCAATATGATCTGTTCCAGAAAACCCGCTAACAGTTTTCTTGAACTTCACATGCCAGAAAAAGCAAACTGAATTCTTTTAGTACAGCAAACATATTGTGATAAATGAACTAAAGTAAGTCTTGGTAATGTTAATGAAGGGTACAACACATAGTTTTCTGTTTAAAGCGACATAACTAATATAACTACTACAGAACTTGTGCCTGTAATTTGTTTCTCAAACTGTAAGTTAGATCAAACTCCATTTGTCATGGCTAACTCTTTGTTTAGTGATGATAAATATGACTTAGAGTTTCTTTGATGGTGACATTAGATGGTGACATTGATCTTATCAAGACTTAGAGTTTCTTTGATGTAATTTATGTGGAGCTTGCTTTTATGACTGTTTACTATTGTAATGGAGTCATCTGATGATTTAGTAGTTTCCAAGCACTAGAAGTCAAGTCTGAAAATGTCAATCATATGGAGTATGTATTAAGTTGTAATTGATTAATGTCATCTTACCTGGATATTATCCAAAGATAAAGTGAGCAAAATACATGTATTTTTACAGGTTGGAAGACAACTATGTAACCATCGCATTGTAATCCTGTAAACTAAAGCCATTTCCTGTATTAGACGACTACTAAACTCCCAAGTTGGGTCTGTAAAACAATTCTTGCTTTAGTAAATGACAAAAAAATTAGATTATGTTTCTGCAACTGAATTTAGCAATCAGGCTCACTAAGAAAATGAGTTTGAGTACAGATTGGTGTTTTGGTGTAGCATGGTTTTAACCCTTAATTCAATACATTTGAGATTTTCATTATAATGCTCCCATCTAATAGTGAATGTCGATATACGCACAACATGGTCTAATACTACCTTTGTGTATTCAGGTGTAACACCGAGATATAGTGGGTTAACCTTGAATCCATAGAAAGAAAGACAGTTAAGGATATGATGGGACGACTGTTGAATATACTTTAACTTACTACTACGTTGGGTCGATTGTTGGTTTATAATGTATTTCTGCTGATGTACGTTTGTCCTTCTTTAATTGGTGTTGTATCTCTTGACCAAGAAAATGTGTAAGCATCTGTCTTCTTAACTTACATCAACAATACCTCTAATTCTATTAAAATTTGAATTAGAATTCTCAGATCAGTTCCGGTTAGAATTTATAAGAAACAGTGAGTTGGTTGAACAACTGTTAAGTATTAGTAGGAACATATTTTGGAAACAAAATATTGCATTGCAAAGTAGTGTTACAAGAATAAATTTGAAATGGTTATTAATCAAGTTAGTTATTTATGACTGATGTGATTGTTCCTGTTGATCAGTTTCTACATACTATCACTTGCAATGTTTTATTTTAGTCTAAACGCCTATATAATGTACTCCAACCAATTTTCATGGGCGATATTGATCCTTTTAATGTGATTTAGTGCACTGCACTCCATAAGTTTCTTATTGCAGGTCCCTTGAACGATGTCACCGGATGAGTGGCGTTATATCTATACATTTATTGTTATAGTTAACTTGCTTTTGATTATGTACAATGAAATCAGGGTCCTGTGTTTGCAGATTTGGGATACCACCGATGCTGCTGTTGTGGACACCAATGAGAAGGACAAAGAAGGTGCAAATGGGAAAGTGAGTTTGTCACGGTAATAAGAGTCAAAAAAGCAATTGCAATTATGTTGATCATCGACGCAATGAAAAATAAATGTATTTCATGCTAAGATAGTACATGTTCAGAGTCGAATAAATCCTGTAATCATGAAACAATTTTTGGTTTTTATCCATTAAATAAGCATATTTCCAAGGGGTTACAACTTAGCATTGGTTTTGAATGATGAAAAGTTGTGGTGGTATAAACTTGATCATTAACAAATGTATATGTTGCTTAATTAGTTTCAATCTAATTACTATCTTTTTTTTTGATAGACGAATCTTATTATAATCTGAATTATTGTCATTATCCATCCGAGTCTGACTGACATTAAGTGATGAAATTGAGGTCATTGAAATACGATGTTGTACTGCCAACTGCTGTTGATATGGTGTCATAATTTTCCAATAGGGGAAAATTGTGATAAAAAATAAGGATCGAAAAGAAAAAACGCAAAACATATCCGGTGCGTAGTACGGGTTTCATCCTAGCATGAATAGAAGAGTTTTCCAGTTAGCTTCCAAATACCATGTTTGTAGGTCTGAACAAGAAACCGTTGAGCATTTATTGTGGTACTGCAATTTTAAGCCTTTTCTTTGGAGTTGGCTTGGGGGTATATTTTCTTTCTTTAACCCCAAATCATTCTCTGATATTCTCTTTTTCTGTCATAATAAAAGCTCAATAAAAAAATAAATTTGGATAGTTGCGGCATTTAGACTAATGATGGAGATTTGGTCTTCAAGAAATAGACTTGTTTTTGATGTTGTAGCTCCTTCAATATCTAAAATTCATAAGAAAATTTTATTAACACATGAATGCAGTATAAGGATGAAAGGATATACGAGAAACGAGGTTTACGGTCTTATGATATTAAAGACTTTCAATATGGGGTGTATAAGATGTTGGGAAATAAAAATGTTTTGTTACTAAAATTAATAGTTTATTACTTAAATTAATTTTGTTACTATAATTAGCTTGATGGGTGCTAGGATCACTAGTCCAAACTTGGGTGGAATTATAGCCATCCATTTTCACTTCTTAGTGAATGAGAAACCTTTGGTTATCCCACATTGGGCAAACCAAGGAGGAAGTTCATGCATATTACCACATATGTTCTATATAAGGAAAAGAACTAGTGGATTGGATATGTACTTGGGAAATGGACTAGTGGGCAAATGCATACATGTACGGTGCTTCGCACCGAAGCACCGCAGGCCGCGGGCTTGCGGAGCTTGCGGTGCTTGCGTGTGCTTTTGCGTGTGTTTTTGGCGTGAGCCTTGGCGCGACCCTTGGTGCGAGCCAAATTTTCACCGTTTTAAAACTCAAAGGTTTACTTCTCCTATAAAAGAACAACATTGCTAAGGTTTTCGTTTACCACAGTCGCAGCCACTGTCCTGACGACTTTTCCCCTCTTCCTGCTTTGATTTGCGCACTAGAATTTACTTTCTTTTTCTTTCATCTTCTGTTAAGTTCACAACGGGCCAACGAGCTTTGCTAGCTGGGTTGGTATCAGGTGATTTTATCCTGAATTTAAGTTTGTCACTGAAAGGGTATAGCAGCATCTTCCTGAAGGTGTACCTGGCAAATATTGAGTTAAGGGCAGTCTGTTGAACAGGCGACTTCACCTCTCTGTGTTTGAGTGTGTGTGCAGTTTAATTCTAACCCTCCCTTAATCATCTTCAAGTTCTCTGTGTTTGTTTTTCTCTGTTACAGGAAGTATATTATCCAACAATCTTAACTCAATATCTGTGCATTCAAAAATCTTCTGTAACAATGGCAAAGACTGATGTTGAGAGACCTCAGAAGTTTTCTGGTAAGGATTTTAAGAGGTGGCAGTCGAAGATGCTCTTTTTCCTGAGTTTCCACATGCTTGATGAAATAGTGTTGAAACCATATAACAAAGCTCTGGATGCTCCTGAATCATCCAAGGAAAAAGAGACCTGGACGAGAAATAATTATTTAGCAAAAAATCACATTTTAAATTGCCTTGAAGACTCTCTGTATGATTTTTACAATGCTAAAGATGATTTTTCTGCTCACAATTTATGGTCTGCACTGCAAGAAAAATATGAAGCAGAAACTGCAGGAAGTAAAAAGTTTCTGGTTGCACGTTTTTTACAATACAAGATGCTGAATGAAAAATCTGTGGTTGACCAGTTTCTGGAGTTGCAGAAAATTATTAATGAAATCATTGCTGAAGGTATGACTATCTCTGAAAACTTTCAAGTATCTGCTGTGATTGAAAAGTTACCAAGTTCATGGGCCGAATACAAGAGAAGACTAAGGCATGAAACTGGTGAGATTACTATGATAGAACTGGGCAAGAAAATACAAGTTGAAGAGTTGTTGTGCTCAAAGGACAAGAATGTCTCCTCTGCAAGAGACATGTCAAACAAAGCACATGTGATCGACAACAGGTTTGCTTCACTCAGTCTGGACCACAACAAGCGCAAGCCTGGCCCTCAAGGAAAAGGTAAATTTCAAAAACCAAAGTCTTCTATTGGTAAGATTAAGGGAGCTTGTTATGTCTGTGGTGTGTCTGGCCATATGGCAATGCATTGTAGAAAACGCAAAGATGTGAATTTTAAGAAGCAAAATGTAAACTTGGCTGAAAGTAGTAAAAATGAATTTTCTGGACGGTGTCTGAGGTTAACTTAGTTACCAATGTGAGAGACTGGTGGGTAGACTCTGGAGCTACCAAACATGTCTGCGGAAGCAAGGATATGTTCACCTCCTACCAGACAGTAGGAGAAGGAGAAAAACTCTATATGGGTAATTCTTCTGCAGCACAAGTTGCAGGAAAAGGACAGGTTTCGCTGAAGCTTTCTTCTGGGAAAATCCTCACATTGAATGAAGTGTTACATGTACCAGACATCTGCAAGAATCTCGTTTCAAATGGTGTGCTAGATGACAAGGGTTTTAAAATTGTTTTTGAGTCCGGAAAAGTGATTATCACTAAGGGTAGGGACTTTGTGTGAAAGGGCTATAACGCTGAGGGCCTTTACAAATTATCTGTAATCTCTACTGAAATTAATAAAGTTGATTCTTCTTATGTTGTTGTCTCATTGAATATCTGGCATGGTAGACTTGGTCATGTAAATTATAATTCAATGAACAAATTGGAAAAATCTGGCTGCATTCCAAAATTAAATTTGGAATATGAACATAAATGTGAAGTCTGTGTAGAATCAAAATATGCGAAGAAGCCTTTTCAGAAAAATGTCCACAGAGTTTCTAATCCCTTAGAGTTAATTCACTCTGACTTAGTTGATATGAAATCAATCCAAACCAGAGGTGGAAAAAAATGGTTTGTTACCTTCATAGATGACTGTACTAGATACTGTCATATCTACTTGCTTAAAGGAAAAGATGATGCTCTTGAGGCATTTAAATTATATAAAGTAGAAGTAGAAAACCAGATGAGTACCACCATTAAAACTGTTAGATCTGATCGTGGGGGTGAATACGTAACTCCAATAGGAGAATTTTGTGCGCAACATGGCATTATTCATGAGGTAACTCCTCCTTATTCACCACAATCTAATGTTGTGGCTGAACGCAAAAACCGAACCCTTAAGGAGATGATGAATGCCATGTTAATCAGTTCAGGACTACCGGCGAACTTGTGGGGGGAGGCCGTCCTCTCAGCTTGCTATATCCTGAACAGAGTGCCCCTTAAAGGAACAGAAAAATCACTGTATGAATTATGGAAAGGCAAACAACCCTCTTATGGATACCTCAAAGTGTGGGGGTGTTTAGCCAAGGTCTCTATTCCTCCACCTAAGAGGACTAAAATAGGACCTAAAACCGTTGATTGTGTCTTTCTAGGATATCCCGAGCACACCACTGCCTATAGATTTATGGTCGTGAGTACCGATAACTCGGAAATTGGTGTGAACACTATTTTGGAATCTAGAGATGCTTCGTTTTTTGAAAATATTTTTCCAATGAAAACTGAATCTCGCGTGATACGTGTAGATCCTCTAGATGTCCCTTCTTCTAGCCATTCATTACCGGTAGAAGAAGATGAATCTGTTTATGAGCCAAGAAGAAGTAAAAGACCTAGATTAGAAAAATCTTTTGGGCCAGATTTCATTACCTGTTTAGTTGAAACTGATCCACAAACCTATAAAGAGGCCATGACTTCGTCTGAAGCTCCATGGTGGAAAGAATCCACTATTAGTGAGATGGATTCTATTATTCAGAATGAAACCTGGGAAATAGTAGATTTACCTCCAGGGAGCAAAACCATAGGTTGTAAATGGATCTTTAAGAGAAAACGTAAGGTTGATGGAACCGTGGAAAAATATAAAGCTAGACTTGTAGCTAAAGGCTATAAACAAATAGAAGGTGTAGATTTCTTTGACACTTATTCACCTGTCACTAGAATAACTTCAATTAGGTTGCTAATTGCAATTGCTGCAATCCATAACCTAGAGATACATCAAATGGATGTAAAAACTGCGTTTCTAAATGGTGAACTAGATGAAGAAATTTATAATGGATCAACCCGAGGGCTTTGTGGTGAAGGGTTATGAAAAGAAGGTGTGTAGACTTAAAAAGTCTTTATATGGCTTGAAACAAGCACCTAAACAATGGCATGAAAAATTTGATCATGTAATGTTCTCTAGTGGTTTTAAAATAAATGAAGCTGACAAATGTGTTTACACTAAATCTGTCAATGATGCTTGTGTGATGGTATGCCTGTATGTTGATGATATGCTTATACTAGGTACAACCTTAGAAATCATTAATTCCACTAAGAACATGTTGAATGGGAACTTTGATATGAAAGACTTAGGTCCTGCTGATGTAATCCTAGGGATGAAAATTAGAAAGGAGTCTAATGGATTCAGTCTCAGTCAATCTCATTATGTTGAGTCAGTTCTGAAGAAATTTAACCAGTTTGATAGTAAACCTGCAAGTACTCCTTTTGACCCTTCCTGTAGACTCAAGAAAAACAAAGGCAATGGAGTCTCGCAACTTGAATATTCACGTGTCATAGGAAGTCTGATGTACTTAATGAATTGTACGTGACCAGACATTGCCTATGCAGTGAGTAGACTAAGTGGGTATACAAGTAATCCAGGACAAGAGCATTGGGATGCACTTTTCAGAGTGCTGAGGTATCTTAAATACACTTTAAACTTTCGGTTAAGTTATGAGAGATACCCTGCTGTTCTGGAAGGATACTGTGATGCAAACTGGATAGCAGACTCAGAGGAGTCTAAGTCTACGAGTGGATACGTTTTCACTCTAGGCTGTGGAGCAGTGTCTTGGAAGAGTTCCAAACAGACCTGTATCGCTCGATCCACTATGGAATCCGAGTTTATAGCGTTAGATAAAGCAGGAGAGGAAGCCGCTTGGCTAAGATGCTTTTTAGAAGACATCCCTTTCTGGCATAGGCCTGTGCCAGCTGTATCTATACATTGTGATAATCAAGCTGCAATAGCTAATGCTAAAAACAGCAACTATAATGGAAAATCTATTCATATAAGTAGAAGACACAATTCTCTAAAACAACTAATCTCAACTGGCGTTATTTCTGTTGACTTTGTGAGGTCTAAGGAGAATATCGCGGACCCTTTGACGAAAGGCTTGTCCAAGGAGGTAGTTAGTAATGCATCGAGGGGGATGGGACTTAAGCTCATAAATTAAAACTTGCCATGAAGGATACTCAACCTTGCTGACTGGAGATCCCAAGATCAAGGTTTTGAATGAGACAACTAATTTGTGGTGGGTAAAAATTAAACACTATCAGAGAATTATTTTCTCTGTCCCTTCCCTATGGTGTAGACGTGATAGTGTGACTGCAAGTGAGGTTGACTTAGAGTAAAGTCTTAATGAGTTCTATAGTTTCAATTTAAGATTGAAATGGGGTGTAGCAGTTAACACTCTTGATAGAACTCACCTATCTGAATGAGGAAGTGGGTCGCTTCCTATGAGAACTGAGCTAATTCTCTAGAGCATTCTGAGAAACGGGATACGTCCAGGGCCAAAACGGACACAACGGCGTGAACTTAACAGCATTTTAAGAGATATCTCGCGTAAGGAGTTATTGAAGAATTACACTAAACGATGGCAGTTCAAGACATCACGTTCACTGACCATCAAGTAGTTCCGGTGCTTCTCACTAAGCAAAGGTTCAATTCCAAATGGTCACCTATTGCTTAAGAGGTATTTCTCGTTCTTTTTATTTTCCGATTTTTCGGTTTCGTCATTCATGTGGGGGATTGTTGGGAAATAAAAATGTTTTGTTACTAAAATTAATAGTTTATTACTTAAATTAATTTTGTTACTATAATTAGCTTGATGGGTGCTAGGATCACTAGTCCAAACTTGGGTGGAATTATAGACATCCATTTTCACTTCTTAGTGAATGAGAAACCTTTGGTTATCCCACATTGGGCAAATCAAGGAGGAAGTTCATGCATATTACCACATATGTTCTATATAAGGAAAAGAACTAGTGGATTGGATATGGACTTGGGAAATGGACTAGTGGGCAAATGCATACATGTACGGCGAAGAACCGCAGGCCGCGGGCTTGCGGGCTTACGGAGCTTGCGGTGTTTGCGTGTGCTTTTGCGTGTGTTTTTGGCGTGAGCCTTGGCGTGAGCCTTGGCGCGACCCTTGGTGCGACCCTTGGTGCGAACTTTGGTGCGAACCTTGGTGCGATCTTTGGTGCGATCCTTGGTGCGAACCTTGGTGCGACCCTTGGTGCGACCCTTGGTGCGATCCTTGGTGCGATCCTTGGTGCGACCCTTGGTGCGACCCTTGGTGCGATCCTTGGTGCGACCCTTGGTGCGATCCTTGGTGCGACCATTGGTGCGACCATTGGTGTGAGCCTTGGTGCGAGCCTTGGTGTGAGCCTTAGTGTGAGCCTTGGTGTGACCATTGGTGCGAGCCTTGGCGTGACCATTGGCGTGTGCCTGGCGTGTGCCTGGCGTGCCTGGCGCGTGCTTGGCGTGTTCCTGCGAGTGCACTCGTGTACCCATCAATGAGAAAACGTTTCTTTAATTTTAAATAAATATTTTACCGTTTGAATTAAATGGAAAATAAAATCATAAATAATTTTTTAATTAAAACAATCTTAACGTTTTGTTTTAATGGGGATTTAATATTTGAAATTAAATTTTCACCGTTTTAAAACTCAAAGGTTTACTTCTCCTATAAAAGAACAACATTGCTAAGGTTTTTGTTTACCCCAGTCGCAGCCACTGTCCTGACGACTTTTCCCCTCTTCCTGCTTTGATTTGCGCACTAGAATTTACTTTCTTTTTCTTTCATCTTCTGTTAAGTTCATAACGGGCCAACGAGCTTTGCTAGCTGGGTTGGTATCAGGTGATTTTATCCTGAATTCAAGTTTGTCACTGAAAGGGTATAGCAGCATCTTCCTGAAGGTGTACCTGGCAAATATTGAGTTAAGGGCAGTCTGTTGAACAGGCGACTTCACCTCTCTGTGTTTGAGTGTGTGTGCAGTTTAATTCTAACCCTCCCTTAATCATCTTCAAGTTCTCTGTGTTTGTTTTTCTCTGTTACAGGAAGTATATTATCCAACATAAGAGTTAAAAACTTGAAGTTGGTGGCTTGTGTTTTTTAACTTTCCTCTCCTGGGTCAATTCTTATTTGTTATGATGGAGCTTCAAAAGGAAATCCTGGCATTACAGGATATATGTTTATCTACAAAGGTTTGAGTAGTAATTTTTTAGATGCAGAGTCTGGAGGAATTGGTTTCACTATTAACTTCATAGCCGAGGTTTTTGCAGTAACTAAAGTTTTATTTTGGGCAGTTGAGAATGGCTTCTTAAATATCCTAGTACAATCTGATTCACAGTCAGAGATCTGTGCTTTTATGTCTGGAATGCTCCCTTGGATCTTTCATGCTAGATAGTATAGATTACAAAAGATTATTAAGGTTTTGAAATTTAGACATAGTTTTGGAGAAATAAAATCCTCTGCTGATTGTTTGGCCAAAAAGAGTTGTAATCTTGGGGATGGTCAGACTGTCAGATCCTCTATCAGACTCAAAGAATAACCTTCTGAGAGTTATTTTAGATTTTGTTGAGTCATTTTAGTTTGCTATCTTTGGTTGGTAATATTAGTTGTAACTTGTAATGTTGGTTGATAACTTTGGTTGTATTGTTGGTCGGTAACTTTGGCTGTTAGTGATTAGTAATATTTTTATTGTGATTTAGTAATTAAAAAATATATAAAAACTTTAGTTAGTAATTCGTCGAATGGTAAAAATACTTGTGCAAAAATTGTTTATGCAAAATGAAATTCGATCAATCATTCGTTCAAATATGTAGGATCCGGAAGAAAAAAAAGTAAAATGCGTAATTAATGCATTTTGTAAATACTGATTCAACATAATTATATAATTTTTAATCATATTTATAATTTTTTAATATATATATTAAATATGATTTTGACAATCTTTTTTATTATAGTGCATTTCATCAATATTGTTATTCTATTTTTATGATGCATCTTGATTGTAATATAATATAAAGTGATGATTGTTATTTTCAACTTGATTGTAATATGACGAATTTAATTCTTAAATAGGTTCGGAAAATATTTTTAGAACAAAATTACCAATGGACTTCCGTTTTATACATGAATATTAGTTCATGGATAGTCGTGATTTATTCAACAAAAATGCCTAAAACTTGCTTAGAGTAAGAACTCCGTCCATCTAAAGTCGCGAAAAAGCCCCAAATAAAAAGTAGCTAGGAACTTAAAAGTCGTGTCACTGTGTTTTGCACACAAAAAAATTACAATATAAAAGTACCAAAATTATTTAAAAGTTTTACAGATTCATCGATGATTCAATTGCTTGTGCTGCTTATTGCTGGAATCCGCCACCTAGTCTTCAGTTCCTTTACAAGCTTTGCATCCTCCACTTCAAAGTCGCAGGTCTTTGTCTTTAGCTGATGAGTCCAATGCATAATAGGAATGGACCTACCATCCCTCAACTATCTACTCTACATCTGAAATACTACCTCCGTTTCAAGAAAAGAGTTACTATCACTTTTTTAAATTGACCTATTTTTAGACTAAAATGAAAAAGTAATAGTAACACTTTTCCAGAAACGGAAGGAGTATAACATACTGAAAACATTGAAATTTATAAGTACCAAATTTTCCAGACATACCAAGAAAATAAGAAAATCGTACACAATCGGTCTAGTAAGTATCATCATTACGAGAGGTCCTATAAATGTCAGACCAAGATTCCATCTAATTTCTAAGAAAAATTCGTCCAAATTCACTTGTATCACGTAATATATTCCAAAACACACATTTTTACTATAGCTACAGAGTAACATCATATGCAACACAAACTCTTCATTCGTACTACAGAAGTGATTCTCCACTAGCGAGCAGATGAGGCCTTGGCCTAAAGTAAATACTAAATCAGGTATTCGATCGTTTTTTGCATCCGTCGGTATGCCCCTGTGTTTATTCTGGACAGTATGGCCAATGAGTATTGGGTCATAGTAGGAATCTGATAATTATAAACCCATCGTGACACCATATGCATGGACTGGTAAAATCAGGGTTTACATTACCATCATCATCATTCATCAACTAGGCTTCAAACAAAAATCATTCATCAACTGTTACATCTCAGCATCATATTAAGTTATAAATGTGTGTTGGTGGCCACATGCACTGTGCTTATCAAGTAAATAGATAAGTAGTAACTAATCTTCGTTTCTTTCAAATATTAGTATTATTTAGATTTTGAATGAGTTGTGAAATGTGATTCTTTCTCTCATGGAGTGTTATAATTAATTATTCAATCCTATAAATCAGACAAGTACAAAGATGCTTAAAAGATTATCTCATAAACTAAGCTTACTTTAGATTGCAAGTAGTATGCGTGTTTATTGCATAATCAGAGTTCAGGTGTTTTTTTTAATTAGATTTGATATTGTTTGTCTAATGTTTGTTCACTTTGGTCTCTGTAGTCTAATACATATATTTCTCATTAATGTGAGATAATTAAATGAAGATCGATAAATTATACTGTAAGATATATATTTGAACGATTTGGCGAAAAATATATGGATTTTTTTTCCTGATGAATATGGTGTTACTTGGAGTAATAGTTAACTAGGAGGATCTGGCTACCTTCAAAATACAAATACGCTATGATATGTTCCATTGGGAGATAGAGAGGGGCGAAAGACAGGTAGGACCTTCAAATCTCGCAAGTCATGTTATGTATGATTATGCGGGTATACTTGTTGAATCTAGATGGTGAATTTTTTTTTCTTTTTTTGTTTATGTTATTGCCTAATGTGTCACATGGCTCGTACACAAGTTGACAAATTAACCATGTGAATACTGCTGGTAGTGACCAAGTGGGTCTTGTCAATGGAGATTTGTCTACTTAGATGTCGAACTTGTTGGATCTCTTATACCTCTTCTATGTTCCATTAAATATTTATATGTAAGCTTCACGCAGTGTTTCTTTTTTTGTTTTTTCCTCTGCGAGGATAAGAATAGGTCGAAAGAGCTTATTAGTAAAGCCGGTTCTTCGTGTGGTAAATGGCAAACTCAAATGATAAAGTGGCGAATTTGTTGGTTTATTATGCAAGGCACAGATTCATCAAGTGATAGAGTCTGGACCGTTCGGTAGAAATTTGATCTAACGCATCAAGTGTATGTCACCAGCATATAAACTTGATCGTTTAGTGAAATATAAATCGTTTAGTGTTTTATTAATCAACGATCTAAAATCCATCCCTTATAAATATTATTTCAACCTTATTTTAACTTATATTTATTCTATACTTCTCAACCTCTTATTCATATTTTTTTTATAATCTAAAATTAAATTCTCCATTTTCAGTTACACCTTCTTTACACTTTATTATTTTCTATTTTATTATAATATGATTTCTCAATCTCAACCCCAATCTGCTCAAAGCAACATAATTCAGTATGTAAATTTTATCGTAATCGTAGATGAGTGCATTTGGAGGAATTATATATATATATATATATATATTGCACACAGGATGTTATTAATGGTGCACAGTAACAAGGCACAATCTTATGGGAAAACAATTTTTAGGAAAAAGAGTAATATCCTAACTTTCAACCCGGAAATTCTTTATTGTGTGTGTGATTCTCTAAATTTCACCTTTACTTATCAAATGTAAGTTTTAATTAAATATAATCGATAAATTAAAAATGAAAGTCTAATTTTTAACTTTATTTCTTGTTTTAAGTTTTAATTTTTGAATTTATTTATAGTTTACTGAATTTAAATTTGAACAATAAAAACTTTAATAAAAATCTCGGACAATCGTTGGCCTCCTGTTTATTTTTATTTGACGTAATGTTTATTCGATGCGTTTTTGAGAAAAAAAGTTCTTGGTTTTGGTAACCAGTACGATTATTAACTTTCAAAACTTGAACTCTTCTTTTCCTTGTAGGAACAGGTTTTCTTGGATTAACTTCCAAAACTTGAAATCTTTTTTTCCTTTTATCATTCTCTATTTTTTTTTAAATTAGCACGTATCTTATCAATAACGGCTTCAATAAAGGCTTTAAAAAAGTCACAAGGTATCAGTCGACAATCGACTTGGGATTCAACTTCTGTTGTGTGGAATTTCTTATTTAAAGAAATTACAAGAAAATTTGAGAGTTTGATGTTTACAAATCATGTGTATTAATAGGATGAAGAGAAAGAACCGTTGGAAAAATAAATCTGATCGGTGGAGACTCTGTCTCCACCAAGCAACAAAGTCTCTATCGCCAGTGACATAAACTTATTCGATGGCGATAGAGGCTCTATCGCTCGATAAAGACTCCGTCTTTTGGGAGCTTTTCCCATAGCGGCTCGGTGAGTTTTCCAAACTACCTGACATGGCTAATTGAAAAAAAAAAGTTGTTGTGCGGAGAAATCGTCCTAAGCAAAATATATTACATCATAAAAAAAGAGGAAAAAGTGAAGTTCAAGCCCCCTGAACCCACTAAACACAAAGCCAGAATAACTCATAAACAGGATCATAAAACAAAAAAGTGACCCCAATTAGTTATGATTGTATCAAAGTTGATTCCCTGTTGAGTTTTTTTTTTTTGAGAAGACCCTGCACAATCTTAGTCACACACTATCTCACATGATTTGCATTATTTTTTTCATAAAACTCAAATGACAAAGAATTTAAAGTTAATATTTTGATGATATGCTCCTCTTATAAGACTCTATGGGGCTGTTTGGTAATCATTATTATAATGGATTATGAGCCCATAATCTATTATATGGGTGTTTGTTAAAATTTATAATAATTGATTATTTTAATCATAATTGAAAAAATTCATTATTTTCATAAGTAGAAAAAAGTTGTTTATAAAAATTATCATAATCAATTTTTTTTAACAAAATTGAATTAGATTTTTTTTTCCTTATTTTCTTTAAACTATCAAGAGAGAGACAAAAAAACAATAGTGGACCAAAAAAATTTCTTAGATATCATTCTCTTTTCTGTTCTTTAAGAGCATTTTTCTAAGGTAATCAATTATTTCCAAAAATGTGTTTGTTAAAATTTATTATAAAAATGATTAATAGCATAATCATTTTTCAATTTATGATTATATATAATCATAAATGATAATCATAATTTTTACCAAACAATGCCTATATTCCTACAAAAAATGAGCACAACTTAAGATACATAACCTCGCGATCTACCATTTTTAATTTCAACCGTTAATTTTCGATGACTGATTTCAAAGTGGCAGATGACGGTGTCATACATATTGGATTGTGCTCGTGTTTGATAGGAATATAGATTTTTATAAGAGACCTGTATATCAATATATTAGTTTTAAACTCTTTGTTGTTTGAGTTTTATGGAGAAAATGGCATATGAGATAATATGTGACTAAGAGTGTGCACACCTCCTCCCTCATTGTATTAATTTTTCTCTATACAGAGCGTCACTTGATTTTGGTTGTACGATACTAGGATATGTATATTTAAAACAAAATCACTCGAAACATATCCACATATACTCCCTCCGCCCAAGAATAGATAACTTATTCATTTTTAAGTTTTGTTCATTAATAAATGATCTATATTATTAAACAAGAGGATATTTCTAAAACTACCTTTTTAATTGATTATTTTTGTATAAAAAATATGTATAATTTGATAGCCATGTTTATATTCTTTATGTAGGTGTTTTAAAATGTTTTTCAATGATATAAATTTTATGAATATCCATGGTATATTTAGAAAGATAAATTATTTCTAAATTTTACTAATTATTATCCATAATGGTATAATTATAAAAAATATTTCTTCCTTCTTTTTATCTTAAGAATTGTGCAAATTTAAACTAGATCATTTATTGTTGGATAGAAAGAGTATTAAATATAAGAAAATGCTCCCAAAATAAAATTGCATGGGTTATCAAACTCCACGTAGACTAAACTGAAAACTAAAAAATTCTCTAAAAATATTTTGGGCATTCACAAGCAGTTGGTAAATCTTCTGCCTATATGGCTTTGTCTACCTTCGCCCGAGTGCAAAAAGAATCTCCTAAATAAACTAACAGAGAGTCCGATAAAAGTTAAGCAAAATTTAAGCTCCAGGGAACCAAGGTTTGGGAGGTACGATCAGCACCGGTTGTTTAGTAAGAAATCTTACTGGACCTAAGCTATAGACAAATTGTTAAACATTAAACAAAGTTAAGGATGTGGTTTTATATTTGTCAACTAAAATATCCAAAACAAAGAAGAGTGGAGAACATATTATAGACAAATTTGGTTTGGGAGAAGCGACATCAGTTATTAGCATGTGATTACATGAGTCATCAAATGAATAAGAATCGTGGCTACAACTCCTCCTTCAGAGGTAACGGCTAGTAGTGTTTAGCATTTGGGGAAGATGAGAAGAACAACTACAATAACATATCTACTTATTTGGAAATTAAATAAACAAAAGATCATGAAAAGATTTAGGAACAAGTGATTAATAAAATAAAATGCATGTATACAACCGTGCTTGATATATTGGAAAATTTTGCTAATCCAAGTGTTCGCAGCCCAAAACATTTGTGCAGCCGCTCGGTATCAAATTATGAAGGCTATTTTTAGGTATAACAATATTTATCGGGCATATTAAATAAAGCTAAAGTTTGGTACATATTTAGACTCTGGCATATCAAAATTTATCACACATCAATCATAATATTAGAAAATAAAAAGCCCATTGATTCTGGGATTAAATGTTGATTCCTATTATAAGAATATAAACATGAGTTAATCATGTTTTGGCTAGCCAAAAATGGCTATAAAATCAGAAAACCAAGGCGTTATATACAAACACCGAGAACAATTCAGCTATAATTCGATAAATTTTTTGTTTTATTTTCTCAGCAGATACTACCACACTCATATATATTGTAATATATACTGATCAATAAAGAATTTAATGTTGACAATTTTTTGACTCAGTAATATCATCAAAGATATTAAAAAGTGAATGAGAAACCAATAATCTTGTATTGAAAAGAATTTTCAGTTACTGTTACAGACAGACCTGAACTGTATTTATTACAGGATTGAGTTGTAATAACAGTTGGGCCTAAACTATAGTCAAGTCAATCATAGACTTGACTTGACTAGACCTTAATAAAACTTGACTATATCCAATACACCCCTCTCAAACTGATGCTACAAGAACAAAAGTCAGTTTGAAAACAAGACCAAAAGCAACCAAAAGCAAAACAAAAACAAAGAACTAATTCACTATAGAAGACAACTCCTGAGATTGTTGAGAAGAATTCAACTGCTGGGATTGTTGGGAAGTATCCATCATTTGTGCCAACAACCTTGAAAAGGTAAGAAAACATAAACCTTTAGTAAAGAGATCTGCTTGTTGGCCTTCACTGGAAATATGATGCAACTAAGAAAGCCTTTCTCCACCAGCTCCTTGACAAAATAGAATTGAATCTCTATATGTTTTGTCCTGGCGTAGAAAACAAGGTTAGATGCTAAGGACAATGCACTTGTATTATCACACAAAAGAACATCTTGAACAGAAACTGTAACACATAACTCAGATAACAAAGCTGCAAGCCATTGCAATTCAGCTGAAGCTATAGAAAGACACTTATACTCAGCTTCTGCTAACGACTTTGAGACAGTTTGTTGCTTTTTAGAAGACCATGAAACTACATTATCACCCAAAAATACTACATAACCTGAAGTTGATCTTCTGGTATCTGGCAACCAGCCCAATCTGAATCTGTGTATGCTTTTATTTGACACAAATCACTTATTTTCAAAGTAATAGCTAGACCTATTGTACCTTTCAAATACCTCAAAATTCTTTTAACAAGCTGGAAATGAGCATCTGTTGGAGAACGCACAAACTAAGACACATAATTTACTCCAAAACAGATATTTGGTCTTGTTACAGTTAAGTATTGTAACCCACCTATCCTATATTCACTAGGATTTTCCAACTTAGTCCCATCATGGATAGATACTCTAGCTTCCTTAACCACTGGAGTATCACATGGCTTGCAATCTAACATCTTAGCTTTCTCCAATAATTCCAAAGTATATTTTTTTTGAGTCAACACTATTGAATCCGAATTTCTAACTGCTTCAATTCCTAAGAAATATCCCAATTCTTTCATTACAAAATCCTTCTTAAGAGAAACAACTAAATTATCAAGCATATCAGTTGAACCTCCAGTCAACAATATATCATCAACATATAACAACAATACAAGCATACCAGCAGATGAAGAATAAACAAACATGAAATTATCTGAAATAGACTTCTTGAACCCATAAGCAATAAGAATTGTAGTGAACCTATGAAACCAAGTTCTGGGAGATTGTTTCAACCCATACAAGATTTTCTTTAAATGACAAACATAATGTGCAGGATAATCAGGATGAGTAAAACCTTATGGATGTGACATGTATACATCTTCATCTAAATAACCATGTAAGAAAGCCTTGATTACATTTAATTGTCTAACCTGCCAATTATATGTAATTGCCATACAAAGCACTACTCTAACAGTTGTACTCTTCACTACAGGACTAAAAATCTCATTATAATCTATCCCATCTTGTTGATCATACCCCTTTGCAACTAATCTTGATTTATATCTATCAATAGTACTATCTGACTTTTGTTTTATTTTGTAAACACATTTTGAGCCCAAAATATTCATGTTTGAATCATGAGCTACATAATACCAAGTTCCATTATCCATTATAGCATCATATTCTTCCTTCATTGACACTTGTCATTTTGGATTTTAAACAGTTGTCTTAAAGGTCTTTGGCTCAGTAATAGTAGTCAATAAAGATTTACAACTCTCAGAAATAAGATGAATAACTGACTAACATGATCTGCAAAAAAAATTGGCTTTGAAATGCCTTTCTGTGCTCTAGTAACAATTGTACTTGTAGGAACTGACTCAATTTTATTTGTCAACTCAACAACAGAATAAGGATTTGAAGATGAAACAAGAGTTGAATGTGTAAAATAATACTGAAACTCATCAAATACTACATGTCTGGATAAGTATAGCTTCTTAGAAACTGGACTATAACATTTATAACCTTTGTCAAGAGAACTATAACCAAGAAATATGCACTTAAATGACTTAGGAGAAAGCTTATCTGCTATTGAGTGAGCCGGATAAGGATAGCGAACTATGCCAAAAAATTTAAGAAAGAGTAATCTGGAGGTACACCAAACAAAACTTCAAAGGGAGATTTAAATTTTAGTATTTTTGTTGGTGTTCTGTTGATCAAGTATCCGACAGTGAGAAAAACTGATGTGTTTATAGACAAGTCGTAAGAAGATCGTTCACTCGGACTTGTGAAGATTTGATTTGATTTCAGATCTAATTCTAATTTTAAACTAGCAAATATACAAAAGTTGATAATAAAATGGGAGTTACCGAGACTCAGGATTCCACCATTATTCATATTCGAGTGATGCATATATCAATTCTTAACAATTATAGCTCTTTTATGGAATCTATTTCTTTGCCAAAAGTAGATTTTTAAAATATTGACTGTAAATCCTAAGCATGGACCACCAAAAAACTTAAGCTAAGCATAATCCATCAAATTAAATGACAACCAATTAATGAAAATCATAAATCAATTGAAATAAGTGCAAAAAGTCATAAAGAATCAAATATAGTTACCAAACAAGTGTGAAAAATAGCTTCCTCCATTGTCCCAAAATACTCATCATGCTCAAAACACTCTCAAAATATTAATTTATGGCTCAAAAAGTGTTTACAAAGGTGAAAAGAAGAGAAAATACTAAAAGCAGCAAGTTTGTAACAAAATATGGATGTTACAGACTCGCTGTTACAAATCAAGTGTTGCGAATTGAAGATAAACAACGGATTCTTCAAACTTTTGGCCACGATTTCTTCAACCATTTTGTGCTTTCTTCATCTTCTTCAAGAGTAGATTTTCTGATTTTTGATTTCTTCCTTTCTGGCCTCTGCCAACCCCCTCTAATATCCACTTCGACTCCCTATTTATACTAGAAACTCAATACCACATCAAATCTCGTAACAAATCTTCACGAATCTCTTGTTTTAATGAGAAAGAAAATCTCGGCCATTATTGTTTCCTTCTCGACAACTAACTCTGAGATTGAAAAGGATATATTCTTGTTCAAAAATCTTCACGCTTTCCTAATATTCTCCGACATCTCTTATTGGAAAGGATAAAAATAAATTAGAAATTCAAGATTCTCACGTGAACTGAAAATTGAGATTTCTTTTGTTTTGTTGGTTTTTCTCGGGTTCCCTTATCACGTACAACTCTTTTATAGAAGGCAAGAGAATATCTTGTCTTTAGAATATCTCCAAATATCAATTGCCAAGTCACACAGATCCGACAGTTAAAGAGAGAGTAAATTTTGCCGCCAATTTTCAATTTGAAAGGGAGGAAGGTGGGTGCCCTCATCCAACTCGTGGGTGCCTTTATCAATTTTGATGGGTGCTTTTAACACTTTTTAAGACGATTTCTTCGCAAAGGTTTGTTCTTCAAAAATACCTACAAGCACAATAAATACACAATATAAGTAGACAATTGAGTTCTAACAATATACAAAATAAGATTAAATCATACACAAAAATGTGTCTATCAAAAGCATCATACCATATGTCTTTTGGACAAAAGACATTAAACAAGAGAGTATTTCTCATTTCAGTAATGTGCCTATGCTTTCTTTCAGCTATGCCATTCTGCTCTGGTGTTTTAGGACATGAAATTCTAACCAGAATTCCACTAGATTCTAGCAAAAGTTTAAAAGGACCTTTCACAAGTTCTGTTGCACCATCAACTTGAAAAACCAAAATTTTTGTTTGAAACTGATTTTCTTTATGAGTTTTAAAATGTTGAAAACACTTTACAGAATCATATTTTAACTCCATTGAATAAATTTAATGAAATCTTCTAAAGTCATACACGAACAGAATATAATATATATAACCATGCAAATAAGGAACAGTTGGACCCCATGTATTATAGTGAACTAGTGACAGTGGTTTCCAGAAATATTATTATTTCTTTTTCCATAATCTTGACAGTTCATGTAGCCAGAAGTACTATTATTTCCTCTTCCATTACCACAATTCCCTCTTGCATTACCAAAATTTCCTCTCATTCTTGCTTTACCATTACTAACAAATCTTTGCCTAAAACTCGTATTTCTGCTATAAAAGGTAGTTTATTATTGAGAATCAAGTACCACGGAGGAATCATGTTGTTGATCTATGAGCCATTGCTCATGATTTATTAACCTTGGCTTTATTTCTGTAAAAGTAAAAGACACTTCCCTATTTTATGCTGAAATAATAAAATTATCATATTCTCTGCCTAAGCCATTTGACACATGCATAACCAAATCAGACTCACTGACTTTCTCTTCTATTACAGCAAGTGAATCAGCAACTGCTTTTATATTATGCAGATAATCAAGAATTGAAAGATCACCTTTCTTTGTATTGTTCAGTTGAGTTCTTAACATACTTTTTCTAGCCATAAACTGATTCTTGAAGCTAACCTCAAGCAATGACCAAATTTCTCTAGCAGTAGATAATCCCAACATATCACCAAAAATTGTAGATGTGAAAGTGGCCTTCATACAACTTGTAACAAAACAATCAAGTTTCCTCCAGTAAACTCACTTAGGGTTTAGATTCAAAACTCCAATAACCAGAATCTCTCTTTATGATTCTTTCTCATCACCATTAACATATTCAAATAATTCAGTCGAATCTAACTTGATAGACATAAAATTAGCTATATTTGTAAAAGGTAAAGAAAAAATTCAAAGAACTACCATCTGAGCAGCAAGAAGCATCATTCACATTATTCATATGTTCTTTTCAGTTTCTCCTTGTATAAACCCATAGTGTCATGAACAATATCCAAAAAAATTGTATTAAACCCAGAACTTGATCACAGATCTCCACAAGAACAGATCCAACAAAACAATTGTTGAAAAATTGATGAAGAATAAAAAAAAATCTGTAAGAAACGTTAATTCTTGATATTATATGTTGAATTGATTGATTGATTGATTGTGAAATTTGTTTGAAAAATTCAAGTAAGGATCGTCCCCACTGATACCATGAGAAACCAATAATTTTGTGTTGAAAAGAATTTTCACTTACCGTTACAGATAGGCCTGAAATGTATTTTACAAGATTGAGCTGTAATAACAGCCGGACCTAAACTATAGTCAAGTCAATCATAGACTTGACTTGACCTTAATACAACTTGACTATATCCAACAGTGAAAAAACATAGTTATCATATCAAGTAGCAAGAGATCTTTGCAACTCCAATTGAGTGCAGCCGCATAAATGCGCATCTGGGTACCAAGCAGGCCTATATACTTTTTTATTTGTCCAAGTCCCGATAAGACACGTTTGAGCTTACACAATCAGATCACTGGATAATCTTTGTTTAAGTAGCCACACAGGACTTTCATTTAAAAACATCGGATCATACCGCAGTTTATTCCAAACTACACATCTTATGATATAAATTGTATATATGGGGTAGTAAGATTTTGACAAGGCTGGCGCCACCACATTTTCTTTGTTTTTTTTTTCTTTAAAAACGAACAACAAATATATTCAAGAAACAAAAAATAGCAAATTCTTATGTCTAAAAGAATTGAACTCTAGTTTATATCATGAGTCAAGACTCAGGAGCTCCGTTTAGATTCTTGGGAATTCATTACGAGGGAAAATAAAATAACAATTACAGTTGACCAGAAAGCAGTTATTTCCGTTGCTCAACCGTTATTGTTGACTCTTAATTTTCAGGTATTAATATTATTATTATTATCTAATTAATGAGATTAGTCGATCGAGTTGACTAGCGAAGATTTTTTTTTTATCTCAATCTAACGAAGATTGAAGAACAGCAATTCAATAAAAACTAAAAACTCATTTTTCAAAAAAGAGAAGTACTGTAATTTAGCAAAAATGAATTATTTAACCCTTCACCAAAATTTGGTGACCGAATGATTAAACACAACATTTTTAAAGGGGCTTGTTAAATCTATGAACATCCCATCTAAATGTTTGCTTTCCAAAACAATGTAAATCTCGTCAAGGAATTTTCATCCTGTTATCCTTTTGCACTCTCTGAAATCTGAACACTACAAGTCTACAAGCTTTAGAGATTCGAAACACGTTACACTAATAATGTTGATGCTAAAAGGAAAAGACTTAAACGGTATTGAGTATACTACCGTCTTCTTCTTCCTAAATCCTAACTAGTGAAAAATCGGAATAAAACTATAATACTAAGAGTTACCGACTGACTAAACATAGCTATCCGTTTTGTTGCTTTTTAAGGTTAAAAAGCAAGAGAAGAATAATTATCAGCATGGGACCCACTACTACTAATACTAATATTACTACTGTGTAGGGCCGACATCAACTTTGATAAAAATCATACTGATCAAAAACTAAAGCACTTTGTTTTTGTGAGGAGGGAGATTCATGACTTAATGAACATCGGATTCTATATACATATCCGAAAAGTACTGGAAAAGTACTGGAGGACCCGTTTCGTAATTAATGTGATGAGTGATGGGTATATTGGGTAACTAGGTCTATGTTATAGGGAGCAAGTAAATATACAATGTCAGGTTGGCGTGCATAACGGTACAGAGATTTGGTGAGAGAGAGGGAGGAGTTAATGGACCTAAAATGGTGTAATGGGCCGCCTGATGTTGCGCTGCTCCAACCGCGTAGATATTAATCCCAAAAAACAAAGATTTTATTTTTTTAGTGAGAGGAGCAAAATTTGGTTGCCTTTTGTCTAGAGAACTTTTGTCGATGAATAAAAAAGTAAAGGGGAAACGTGGATTAGAGGAAGATAGTGGTGGATCTAGAGTTGTTGTTGGTGGGTAGTAGTGATTCTAACGAGACTGTAAGTAGTAAACATTCTGAGAATTTTGCTCTTTGAGCTTTTTTATGTCTTTGTTGGGTTCGGGTTGAATATGCCAATATTATGTATGGGTTAGTGAGAAACAGCTAAAATCATAAAGTAGAAACCAAAAATGAAAAACAAAATAAAATAAAAATGACAGCTAAATTCTTTATATGGGCAGAGTAGTGTTGGTTTTTGTTTTGTTTTGATTGATGATGGTATCTCAGAGATAGGGGTAGGGGAGGGTGGTTTATGTCAGAGCAATATAATGCTGCTGCTGTTACTGCTCATGAATCAATGAAAGGGTACGGGTCTTGGTGTGTTATTATTGGCAATGACGTTTAAGTTTGTTCCATATTTTATTCTTTCATTTCATTATCAACACCCACTGGTTTAGGTCTGTGTGAGAACTGAGAAGAACAACTTAACAACTGAAGCTTTTTTTTTACTAGGTTGGTGTCTGAAAAACTTGGTCATTTTTATGTTATTAATCATTTTTACTTCATGTTTATAGATTGGTCATTGTTATTAAGCCTGTGTTTTCTAGGTTGGGTTTTGGTGTGATATCATTACTAAGTGTGGTGGGAAGAATTCCATTTGGTATTTGTTTAAGTGTTTTTAAAGATGATGATATGGTCAGTGTTTTTTGGAGATTGTATTGTTCATTAAAGTTTCAATTTTTAAGTTGATTCTGTTTTCTCCAAGTTTGATTTTAATGTATTTATTTTCTCTTCCCCATAAGAGGTTTTTTGTTTTGGTTAGGGTTTGTATTTGTTGATTATTATCTTTCTTTGATCCCATCTCTTCTTTTAAAGAGATAATAATAATTCATGTTTTTGTTTTTTACTGTACTATTTATAAATCTCTTAGTATCATCACTAATGGGATGTAATTTTTTTTTTTTCTGGTGCAGGTGAAAACAGATGATAATTAAACAAATTCAAAGGAAAGGAATTTAGGGTTGTTAGGAACTTGAAACTTGATTTTGCAGATCAAAAAGAAATAGTTAATCAATATTGTGTCAGTATCTTGTGGTGGGTGTCTCTGCATTAGTTTAGTGCTTGTTAATGTGTCTAGGGCTGACCATGGACGCCCGAGGTCCGTGAGCATTGCAGTCGACCCAGGAAACAATCTCTTCTTTTCTTTTGGTATCTTATCATTCAAGAGAAGTCCAATTTTTATTTTTGCAGACCCACTCACCATTTTAGTGATATTTCTTTCCTACTGATTTAATTATTAATCTCCTTCATCGATTGGTTCAAAAGATTCGGTCCCTACAACATACTATATATCCTTTCATTTGATCCATCCTTCTTCTTTTTAAAGTTCAGAAAGTTTGGTCACATTCACAAAACAGACACTAAACACTGCTTGGGTTGGCTTCTTTTGTTTTCAGTTTCTTTTAACAACTTTGGATTTTGTTGGTTTTAGTTGGTTGAAGTCGGTTTCTAGTTGCGGTTGTGCCGTTGGCTTTCAGTTGTTTTAAAGATACATTGCTAAGTGAGGAAAGGGTTGTTTGGTTGTTTACAATAGAGGAATAGGATAAGTAGAAGTGTAGAAGCCAGATCTTTATCTTGTCAAGATGAAATTTATGAAACTTGGATCGAAGCCTGATTCGTTTCAGACGAATGGAAATGATGTCAGGTAAAAAAAAATTGAGCTTGTTCACATTGTAATATGATGTAGAATCTGTGCTAGTATTCGGTTGATGATGTGTTGCATCCCATTATTTTATAATCTGGGATTGCCTTTATCTCAAATCTATAATGCTGGTTGTTTGTCTAATAACCGATTTCTGGTTGCTTAATTGAGTAAAGCTTTGATTCAATGATAGTTCAGTTCTTCCTCATCAAACAGTTCATCCACCCAATCTTTACAATATTGAGTGCTTCACATTGTTTTATCAAACAAACTAAGTTTAGTATTTTTGCAGCCTCTGAAAACTGAGTATTGAGTTATATGTTATGTCCTTCATCAGATCATTTTAGAGCTCTAAGATGTTCGCTTTCCTTTCGATTGCTATCTGGGTAGTTTCCCTGATCTGAATTTGATTTGTATGTTAAAGTTGTTTGGTCCATCTTGCCAAAGATCTCGATATGAGTCTCCTGCCATTGGTGTCAGCATTAGCAAAGAATAGAGATTACCTCGTTAGTTTTTCTAGATCAGGATAAAATAAATTGTTAGACACGAATATCCTGCTTCTCTGGTATTTGCCTTAGTAGGAAATAATTGAGCTTGTTCTTCTTCTTTCATATCAAAAGGGGGTTTGTTGTCGACATCTCACTTTTCTTTTTTGAGATCAGGTACTGTAGGTTGCACTACACTATCCTAAAGACTGAACTTCTGTTGCCATGCTCTTTTGTGAACAGTATTTCAGTTTTAGGTTATCGTACATCCTTCTCATTTTAGCCATCTAACACTTGTATGTGTAAGCATGTATACTCTGATAACTTAGAATAGATAGGTGGTAACGTAATTATCATACTTGGTGTTTCTTTCTTTCTTTCCTTCTTTTTCTCGACACTGTAATTCGAGAACCATCTTAACCACTACATTCACTAATGAAAAAACGAACACGCACACCAGTTAACCCTGACTTTGTGTTGGGGTGGAATCAAATTACCTTTTCCATGTTGTGTTTCTTACCCTTGATTATCTACCATATATATTGGCTTAGTACTTACACGTGCATTGAATTCATATGTTTAATTGAAACGTGGTCTAAGGAACTTTTGATGTTTGCAGATACGTTGCTGCTGAACTAGCAACTGACATCATTATTAATGTAGGCGATGTGAAGTTTTATCTACACAAGGTATATGTGAACCTTCACTCGATTTTGATCAGTCAAAGTCTTTTTTACCCACAATATATGTGGGTCAGCTGCACTGAATGTCGTTGTTGCATGTGTTGGTGTGTCCTCTAACTTTGAGAAATTTGCATGATAATTCTAACACACGAGTAATGATGATGTCTTGTTTTGTAGTTTCCTCTGTTGTCCAAGAGCGCTCGATTACAGAAGCTGGCATCAGTCGCTAATGTGGAGGACAATGCTGAAATCCACATCGGAGATATTCCCGGTGGATCTGCTGCCTTTGAGTTGTGTGCAAAGTTCTGTTATGGAATGAAAGTTACCTTAAATGCTTACAATGTGGTTGCAGCTCGTTGTGCTGCTGAGTATCTAGAGATGCACGAATCTATTGAGAAAGGAAACTTAGTTTACAAGATCGATGTCTTCCTAAACGCCAGCATTCTGCGAAGCTGGAAAGATTCAATAATCGTTCTACAAACTACAAGATCTCTACTACCATGGCCCGAGGATTTAAAGGTGGTCAGCCGCTGCATTGATTCCATAGCTTCCAATGCTTCAATGGACCCTTCTAAAGTAGAGTGGTCTTACACTTACAATCGGAAAAAACTTCCATCAGAAAATGGGATTGAACCACAATGGAATGGTGTAAAGAAACAACAAGCAGTGCCAAAAGATTGGTGGGTGGAGGATTTGTGTGAGCTCGAGATAGATTTCTTCAAACGTGCAATACTAGCAATAAAAACGAAAGGTAGAGTGTCCAATGATATAATAGGTGAAGCCCTAAAATCTTACGCACTGAAAAAGCTACCAAGTTTCAGCAAAGGTTTGGTCCAGGCTAATGATCTTTTGAAATACAAATCACTGGTGGACACTATTGTATTGTTGTTGCCTATAGAAAGTGGTAGTGTCCCATGTACTTTTTTATTGAAACTGCTAAAAGCTGCTATCTTGCTTGATTGTGGAGAAATCAGGAAGAAGCAGTTGGTTAGGAGAATTGGCCGACAGTTAGAGGAGGCTATAGTAGCTGACCTTCTTATTCCAGCCCCTGCTGGAGAAATCATTCTATACGATGTTGATGTGATACAGAGTATAGTGGAGGAATTTGTGATGCAAGAACAACGGATAACCAGTGATAAACCAATGTCTGAAGAAGAATTGCAAGAAATTAGAAGCCCAACATTTATCTCAGACACATCGAAGCAAGCTGTAGCAAAACTAGTTGATGGGTACCTTGCCGAAATCTCTGAGGACAGAAATCTTCCTTTGTCAAAATTTGTTGCACTGGCAGAATCTGTTTCAGGGTTTCCAAGGCCAGTTCATGACCGACTTTACCGTGCCATAGACACATATCTCAAAGTAAGTTTCCAACTTGCTATGTTATTTCATCTTAAGTAAACCATTTACATTCTCGGTTGTCATTGGTTTATATCAATAGAATAATAACAGAAATCTGGGTCTTTATGTTACTGTTGCTGTCATTTTATTTGTAAAACAGGTTATAATTCCGTAACTGTTGCTAATAATTGCTTAAATCAATCCTACAGGAGCACCCTGCGTTAAGCAAGAGCGAGAGAAAAAAAATCTGTCGACTGATGAACTGCAAGAAGCTCTCTGTGGATGCATCTATGCATGCTGTACAAAATGAACGTCTTCCATTGCGAGTAGTTGTACAGGTCCTTTTCTTTGAACAGATTAGAGCTTCCAAAGCTCCTAATACTGCAGTAAAACCAGATCTCCCTGGCCATCTGCGGTCTTTACTTCCCAGAGAGAATGGGGGTTCACACGGAAGCTCTAGAACTGCAACAACCAACACAGAAGAAGATTGGGATTCAGTTCCAACAGTTGAGGAGCTCAAAGTTCTGAAAGGGGAGCTAGCTTCCCTCAAATTGGGAAGTAGAAGAAGTTTGAAAACTGATGATAAAAGTAGAAATAATCTTGAAACGGCTGCAGCTGCTAAGGTTCAGGGAACACTTGCAACGAAGAAAATATTTGCAAAGTTATGGTCAAACAAAGGTGGGCAAGATGATAGTAGTACTGATGATACATCTGGGAGCCCTGGATCTACCAACAAAGAAGAAGGAAAATCAACACCTTCAAGGAACAGAAGATATTCAGTTTCTTAGTAAGAGAAGGAATATAGATAAGAGAACTGGTGTGATTGATGAGCTTCTTTCTCCCATTTTCTCTCACAGTCTCCTTGACATATTAGGAACTTTAGAATTACTGACAATTTCTTCCACTTTAAAAATAAAAATGTAATGGAAGAAATTTCTAATGTGGACTACTACTATTACTGCTCTTAGGAAAGAAAAGGCAAATGTGTATGGGTTTCAAGTTGATTTATCTAGCAATCATGTTAAGTCTCTAACTAAAGATACTGTCTTATTCCTCTGTTTTGCAAAATTATATTTTACTTCTCTGAGTGTGGGGGATTTCAGAAGCATCACCATGTGGGAATTCACTCGAGGAGATGAGAATCTTGGTTGGTTTGTCCCATAAAATAAATGCTTATGAAATCATAAAAGGTATTTTTCCTTTATATTTCCAGGGGCTGATGCACACAGTTTTCTCACCTTTTTGCTTGTGTAAATGTAAGATAAATTTCCCAGTGGTTTCTGGTCTTTATGGAGGACACCATGAAAGGTGTTTTCGTTTTTTACTTAAGAGGGCTAATGCAAATCTTGCACTGAGACACGGTTTCGTCGTCTTTCGCCTATAAGATGCACATTGTCTTTTGAAAAATCTTCACTGTCAAAGAGATAGTTATAAACAATTTGCACTCTATATAGAGCTTATCCTCTTTCGATAAAATATCTTATAATTGTAACTGTTTGAATTATAATAAATAAATATGAAACAAACTAAAAAAATTCGTGAATGTCACGAACCACGTTATTTGTTATGCGTTCTTTATGTACTTTGCTTTATACCGACCTTGTCCAAGGATCAAAACTTTCCCTTTGTTTGCTAATAAGAAATGAGCACATTAACGGGCAAAAAGTATGTACATGAGACACAATCATCCTCCAACTACTGTCCGGGTTAAGCGAAAAAGTAAAGGCCGGAGACAAAAAAGAAGAGGCCTTATTTATGTAACTTGGCAACTTGTGATGATGTCCAGATTCCATATGCATCAAAAGAGACAGAAAAGGCCAACTTCAGCCAAAGAAAAAAAAGAAAAAAAGAAAAAAAAAATCCCACTAAATGCATTTCCACCAAAAGGTGGGGGTGAATGTTTGACTGTTGAACTGTTGATGACCCTCTTGTCCCCAATATTGTGCCTAATCTGGGCCCCCTGTTCTTTCAGGTGACTAGTTCCAAGCCCGAGTTGCTTATAAACAATTAGATCTCTAGATGCAATTTCCAAAGGTACTTTATTACCAGGATCTTTTTATAGTTTATGAATTTCGCTGCTGTTCTTGTTTTCTTTGGTATTATTGGGGTTGAAGATGACATAAGTAAGAGCTTTTTACTTAACAAACCCATCTTTTCTTACTACAGCCATTTCCAACTGGAAGAAGATGTCACAGCTTAGGCATGCTAGAATATGATTAATTTATTTTTCTCATGGGCGACTTGGGTATGTAGGAAAATGACATGATCCTACCCGGTGAAGTCAAAAGAAATGTTCTATGGTGTTGTAACGAGAGATCAAACGAGAACAATAATAAAGATCGAGACACAGAGATTTACGTGGTTCACTAACTGTTACGTTAGCTACATCCACAACAGAGAAAGCAGAGTTTTATTACAGAGCAGAATACTGAGATACTGAGATACATATTCTAGGTACAACGTATGTATATATATAGGACAAAGAAATAAACCCTAATTCGACTAGAAAGCGGAAAACAATCCCAGTGATAATACATTACGTATACCGCCGGCGAACCGGTCAGCGAGACCACCGCCGAGGGGCTCTGCCCCTCGGACTCCCCGTTGTATTCCGGCCAACAACTGATTCAAGGCATATCAACATATGGTTCATTGATAAACATGTCATCCCACACGTAAAATCATTCCTTGCTAAGCGAATGCGCTATTCGCTCATAGGTGGAATGTGAGAACATTACATAATCCTACTCAGTCAAGTCAACAAACAAGGATGCTGTTCAAAGAAAACTGGTTCTTCTGAAAAATGTCAAATGCACATGTAAAAACTTCTCTTAACGACCAAATAAGTTTTTCTCTCACATATGGTTTAGGTGTATGAAGACCTGGCTAAATTGAGATCTATCCATTCTATTTGAGGTCTATCCAATAAATTAAAATAGATCATTTTGAAGTGATTCAGAAATTATCTACTTGTTTTTATAAATGGCTAATATGCCCTTAATTAGTTAGTGTTGATTAATTTTATTAGTAGTTAGAATAATTAGTATTTGAAATTGGATCACAGTTAGTGTTAAATGGTAATAATTAGAATAAGTTCTATTTTATGAAAGGTTTGAAGAAGAAGAAGAAGTTTGAGGAAAATAGGAAAAATTAGGGTTTATGATTTTGGTAGCAAAAATAAAATGTTATAGTGACGGCAAATATTCTAATAGTGATGAAGAAGTGAGTTCATCCATATCGCCAATCATATTATCCTGATTTAGATCCTACTGATTTGGATTATTTGTTGGAAGATCAAAAACATGCAATCAATGTATAATTGAAATTTGATTGAAGCAAATGAAAAATTATACTGGAAAATGAAGATCATAATGCTTATACTGGTCAGGTATACGTTCTAAGGATCTCGAGGCATTATTAACTTATAATTTCCAAAATAGAAAAAATTCAAATTTTTCATGGTTTTTCTGGCCTACTATCATCCAGAGTCGACGGGTACGGTGACACCACATCCGCCGATTCACTGTGATTCCAAGATATTATTGATGTAATTTTAATAGTGGTAAATAAGGTGATCGTTTCTCGAACTTGTAAAGGTAATGATCTTAGAAAATAATGATTTAAATTCACTCTAGAAAATTCCAAGAGTATGAAAAAGACTAAATAACCTAAAGATGATTTTTTGAATAATTTTAAAAGGACCAGGAATCAGGAATCAGGTAATTCTAACAACCTATGTGATTAATCAGATAATTCTTTTTAAATTAATTGAAGCGCAAGTAATTGCCAAAATTGGTTTTGTTATGCTAACAAACAAAGGTAAATCACAAGCATGGACTATCAAAATTAATTAACCAAGCATAATCCATCAAGCAAAAGCACAACTGTTGAAAGAAAACCGTTTTCACTATTTAAAACTATGCAATTCTAATAACAAAAGAATTATAAATAATTATTAGAAAATAATTAAATCATATAAAATTGAGAAAAGTACCTTATCCATCATCCCAGTAAATAGACTTAGCTCATGGTGGAGAAAACTTGCTCAAAAGACCTTTTCATTGCTCAAAAAGTTAATTACAAGGTTAAAGAATAGTGCAACAGCTGAACAGATACGTTTATAAGTGTTGAAGAACAGGGTTCAGCCGTTACAGAAGTGTTTCTAAGCAACAAAGGTTTAAAAGAATAGGTAACAGGAGCAGTTTGAATCAGCAACACTTGTGGACGTTGCTGTGTTGTCTTCTCAGGCGGTGGTTGATGAAGAACAGCACCGGCGGTGTCCGGATCACTGTCCAGTTCCGGCCAAACTCCGGTGACTCCGAAAATCGATCTCTA
>JAJJMC010005091.1:4681984-4711273 GCA_023531435.1 Papaver californicum
AGATTAGATTAGATTAGATTAGTTAGAAGAGTAGTAGTAGAGATATAGAAAGAGAGAGAAAGAAAGCTTAGAGTCTAGAAAGAGGGAGATCACAGTCTATAGAGTCTAGAGTCTGTAGGCAAGAATTAGATAAAGATTAAATAAACTATAGAAGAAATTTTTGATAAAAATCTAGATTACTCTATTAATTATATGACTGTAATTCTCTTATTAAGAGTTCGTCTTAAGAATGTGTTTAGATTTATAAATTTCTCTCACACTAGCTAGAAAATATAAAGTGTTGTTTTTCTTTTCTTCTTTTTTTATGTTTACTTCAGAGAAGCTGCATAATGCTTAATTAATTATAGGTAAAACCAACAATCGTAAACTAACGAAGGAATTAAAATCATTAGAAAACACACTCCACTAACTTAATACTCCACCACCACCACTACTAGTACTAATCTTTTTTACAACTAATCATTCAATTTACAGTAATTTATCATTTTTTAAGAAGATGATTAGAATTTCCTTACGGCTGTTATACTTATTATGATTAAATGTTTTAATTGTACTATGCACACTATTAATGATCACGGAAAAGAAAGAGGTAAAGAAAAAGAAAAGGCGGCTATAACTGCGCGCAGTCTTCACAATCATCTTCTTTTCTGTTTTAAGTTTAATCATTTTATTAACAGGGATAGCCGTTTTGATTTGCCTTATTCATTTTCATTGACTCACTTCAATAATCATTACCTGATGGGTCCCATTTCTCTAATATAGTGTCCATCTTATTCATTTATCCATGTCATGCATGCCCATCAACACTTAATTAGTACCATGCGATCATCATCAATCACCATCAAAGAGTTGCTAGTTGCTACACCCACCCACCCCAGTGCCCAGTACTAACTATTCATATATATCTGAAACTAGGGTTTTACTATTAAAACATCAAATTCGGTAGTTTTCCATTCTTAAATTTAAAGCTTTTCTGTATCACTTTGGTGATATAGAAATCTAAAGAAAAAGGCATTTTTAATCTAGGTGTTGTTAATGAGATGTTATCTAAAATAACTGGTGGGTATCGAAATGCATTAATCAACTAAAATTGTAATCAGTAGTTTCTAAAATTTGGACAATTTGGTTTTAAATGTTTAAAAACAAACTGGACGAATCATTCCCACGTCAAATTATATGATTTTGAACCAAGGAAAATATATGTTCATTTTGGGTACGGCCTGGCATGGTATTGACAGTACATAATTAGACTGTGTGTAGTTTAAACACTCAATGGGGTGTATGCAATGCACGCAAGATACGAGATATTCCGTATGGATAACACTCTGTCACTCTCACCTTTTTGACTGAAACTTATTCCTGGCAGAATGAAGGCAATCGAACCCAGCTGGTACTCTGATAGCTTACTGATGTTCACTTTTTAGTTGTTGACCTGCAAAGACGGCGTATGCCCACATTTACAGGAAAACTTTTCATATGCGGCGTATTGATAGCTAGCTGTTAATTATAGACGAATATCTAACCAAACGGTTAAGTTATCTTTATCTTCATCTCTTCAAGATTCATTTTCTTTTATGATTAACTTCAAATGTTATGCAGCTGGTTATGGAGCACAGGAACTTGTGTCAACTTGGGTATCCAGAAACATCGACTATGTCATAATAAGTTATGCAGCTGTTATGGAGCCGTTGCTCGCACTTTAAAGGGTTCGTTCTTAGCAGGTATCTTGGGAGTGGCTAGGGTTGACTCTAGTCATCAGGCGGAAGCTACGGCCTTAAGAGAATCCATTCTTTGGGCTAAAGAGCAAGATATAAAGAAGCTCATAGAAGATGTTAATGACATCACGAACTCGAGCCCTTGGTCTTGCTATGCTTTAATAGTAGATTGTAAAAGACTTTTAAAGTTTTTTCCCTTTTGTAATTTATCGTTTATTGGTAGAGAGAAAAACAAGATAGCAGACTCCATAGCCAAGCACGCACGCTCAGATGGCGTGCGGATGAAGTGGAGTGACCCTTTTCCTCTCCTTAACCAATTAGCGATAGACCTTTGTAGCCCGCTTTTCAAGTAATAAATTTCGTTCTTCCGTCAAAAAAAAAAAAACTTTAAATGTTATGCTAGTCAACATTGTTCTTTGATGATCAATTTCTTTCCGGAGGAGATATCGTGAAATATTGAAATGACGTTTTTACTTATGACTGTTAAAATCTGCGGGCATCCAACTCAAAACCAATTGACAATGAGTGGAGTGGCCCTTCCATATGCCCTTCCATATTATATTTTAAGTTCATTATGGGGATATTAGCAATGTGAGACTATTATCCTTCACACGCCCCCTCACGTGTAGGGCACTCTCTGTGGGCCTCTAACACGTGAATCATTGTATGTACGGGTAACCGTTGGGCTTACTCTCGTACGGGTCTGGCTCTGAAACCATGTTAAAGTCTGCGGGCATCCAACTCAAAACCAATTGACAATGAGTGGAGTGGCCCTTCCATATTATATTTTAAGTTCATTGTGGGGATATTAGCAATGTGGGACTATTATCCTTCACAGTGACATACAAAAGCTAAAGCGGTCTCAGAAGTAATCGTTAGGGCAGTGTCGAACTAAACCACAAATGCGTCTGGTTCACTGGTTTTGTTGTCCGACCGTTTTGGGCTCCTTCTTGTGGTTTTTATTTTTGTCGTGCAATAATTCGGCTGTTTGGGACATATTTTTATAGAAAAAAGGCCATAACACTGGAAATTATTGGAATACTAAACAAATGTTTTTTTGGTCATAGCTTTTTTAATTGGAGCCTATTATTGGAAATGAATCATGAAAAAGATGATGATCATAATTTTATCATGATAAAAACGATGATTATAAATAAAATAAATAAATAAATATATTTTTTTCTTCCGTTTTTTTCTCCATCACATCGTCTATTTTCATCTTTTTTTGTTCAAAGATAAATAACCATCGATTTTTACGATTTATTTATGCTTTTGATCGGTTAAAAGATTCGATTCGATTAAGTTATGGTTTAAAACCAGTTTCTAAAACTGTTTACAACTGGTAATTCTTATTTTCCCAATCATAAATCAGATATTACGGCTGGGAGAATAGCAATTACAAACCGTAAAATAAATTACGGTTGGAAAAATAAGAACTCTTAGCCATAAAATAAATAATATATCAACTCATTACAAAAATGATTTTCCAGCCATATGTTAATTTCAAAAACAAAATTTCTAGTCGTAGAATGTGTAGTGAAAACCAGATTTCCAACCGATATTAGTATGTTCCAACCATAGGTTTGGTTACGACTAGCTCGTACCTTGATTGCTAGCCGTAAGTGAAATATGAAATTTAGAAGTAGTTTACGCTAGGAAATGATTAATTCCTAACCGTAAGTTGTAATTTACGGCTGTAAGTTCATGAGTTTCCAGCCGTATAAGCAGTTTACGACTAGGAATTCCTAAAATTTCTAGCCCTGAAAATAGTTTAGCTAGAAAATAATTAATTCCTAGCTGTAAATAATCATCAAATGAAAAAGTGAGGGAGGGCGTATGCTTCTACTTGAATTTAAAAGTTAAACAATTTTTTTTATCTACTCCAATCACTAATTTTAATTAGTTTAGCTAATTAAATTTATTAACACTAATATAAAGATATTTTAACTTAGTAGGATAAGAGAGTTTTGAGTCTACTTCTTGATAAACCTATTTCGTCGTCTAATAAACCCCAAAAGCTCTATCTCTTACAACCCCATTAATAGACTTCTTCTGATTGATATTAAGCTATGACCACTTGTTTTCGAAATGTTTTACAAATATACTTATACTTTTTCGAACGAAAAAGACTAAAAGTTCTTTTAAAGTATGGATATTTCTTAGTAATACGTCATTGACCAGAAGTCATAGAAGCCAAAATCAATTTGGTGCTGAGATAACACATTGAGAATTAGGTGTTAATATCGTTCTTTCTTCGAATCAAGTGTTATTTCGCAATTAAAAGATAAAGAGTTAAAATCAGTTTCAAACATGAACTAATAGTATTCCCGCAACTATATGTGCAATCTATTCATTATTATCCCTTTTGTCCTAATTTAGTATTTAAATAGGTTTTTTTTCTAGTTTAATATTATTTATTTAAATTGATATTTTTTTATATAATTTTTAACATCGCCCTTATATTTTATCTTGGAAATATAAATTATTTTTAAATATATTAATAAAAATTAATGGTTGAAGACTTTTATCAAGGGTATAAATTGAAAAAATTTATACATCTCTACATTCTATAATGTGTGTGCAAAACCCTATTTAAGCAACTAAACTGAGACGGATGGAGTAATATTTATACAAAATCTTTATTTATAGATAAATAAAATGATTAAAAACTAATCAAATACATTGAGAAGTTCTATTCGAGAATCTGGTGGGGCCCTACTTAATTTGCCCATGCGAATGTGAATACAAATATTCTGACGGACACGTGGCGCCATTTGGAGCCCAAGATCTATGTCAAAGATATGTTGCATACGAGAAGTATGGAATCAGGGAGATATACTGGATTATCGTCTGATTCAATTTATCACATCTCGAGAAGGAGACATGGAAGATCTGCAAATTATCTTCTGACGTCACCTATGTGTAGCATCTTTCGGAGATGTCAGACGCATGGCTGGATTCCACTCAGCATTAAATGCTGAGTCATGGACACATAGACAGGTGGAGACTTCTCAGCAGACCAGGATCCTTAGTAGGATCCCAACGGACACAAGAAAGGGACATATCAATCAGCTGCGTAACTAAGGATAGCTGACAAAGAGAAAGTCTATAAATACTAGAGTTGATATCAAGAGTGGGGGTCGGACATTTTGAGAGAGCGAAGAGAGAGAAGAAAAACCATGATACTCAGTTAAATCACTTCATTGTAATCATAGTCTTTCTTGTACTCAGATCTAAGATACATAATAAACTATTTAACTCATTACCCTATGGACGTAGGCATTGTCGAACCACATTATACCTCTTGTGTTAAGTGTTAACTTAGTTATTTACTTTATTTACATTGCATTTCTTTAGATAACGATAATATGATTGCTCAATGATATTATCTGAGTAACTCATTCACCTTAACACATTTCAATACTTTATTCATAGCTATGACTATTGCACAACTTACACTGAATAATAGTTACGTCTATTCTCTGCATAAACTATAGGAAAAATAGTAGTTACAGTGAATTACCAGACTACTAGAATGGTAAAAGGCTGAAATAGGTTCCTCACTATTTCACTCGGGAGAATACCAGAAAATTTCCCACCGTATATAACATCATATTCGATTATCCAACCCGTATCAAACCATCAGAGAAACCCGTCCTAAATCTTGACATGATCTAATCTGCTCCGACCGGACATAGAAACCCGAAGTGATCCTTAAATAATCAATAATATTGTGCATACGATTAACGGTCTCGACTCTCGATTCAACCCAATTGGGACTCTGCTAATAAAATTACTTGATGTTTAATGTTTAATATTAGGTGTGAACAAGATTAGGAGAAAGTATTATAGGGAGAACGTAAAGATTAAGCGGGAAGTGGACACGTTAGGTAAAGTAATCGAGGTGAGTGTATATGAATGTGGCCCGTTGATGTTTATTGTCTGTTTCTTACTTGCGAAAACGACCAAATTGGATTATTAAAATTGCCTCCAAGTCGTTGATTTCATCATCATCTATATCCATATATTATATTCATTTGGTGTGAATTAAAGAAACTTAGAATGTTCACAAAAAGCATCACTCATTAAGAATCCAAATTATCTCTTGTTCTCATATTAGTTTGCCAATGTCATTAAGGTTTTTCTAGTCAGTTCGCTTTGTTTCCAAAGATTTAAGTACTTCCAAACTAACTATTGTTTTCTTTTTCAATTTAAATTATGTATTTCTTTTGGTGGATGAGCATAATAAATAATGTCTTGATTGAAGTTAAACTTACACGAAATTAGTAAGTGATTTGGGGTGTAAACTTTTAATGAAAATACCTAACTCTTTGAGACTTTGACCCTAGCTAGTACGTAGTTCATTAAGAAAACTACCAAAAGATTACAGTTGTTGACTAGACTCAAGAGGTAATAGCAACAATAATGAAACAAAAATGATATTACTAGTAGTAGTTACTACAATTTAGAAAAGTGATGATGGAGTAGTTTTCAACGAATGAACAAATTAGGGGCTAGATTCTAGTCATCCATGCCCGGTAGATGTAAGTAGTTTATGTGCCCTAGGAATTCTTTAATTCATGTTGATTGAAAGTCTGTGATTTGTTGTAGACAAAGAACCGTCCATTTTAGATAAAGTTTTAGAGATCCTTTCCGGCCTTATTGCAGATTTTCGGTACGCAATGCCAAATGCCTAATAGCAAAAGCAAAGACAGCAGTTGCTTGCATTTTTCAGTAAATTGGGTGAATAACCCTTACTCTTGTTTTCTTGGGTTTAAAAAACGAGCAAACTTAGATATTTTTTTAATACCCAAAAAAAATTTGGATACTTTTTAAATATATTTGGTTGGGTATTTGTCCAAATATTTATCTATCAGTTGACTAAAATACCCTCCATATTTACCATTCCGTTGGTAATTGCACTACTACTATCCTCCATTGCTGTTTGGTGGTTCTGTTTTCATAAGAGAAAGAAGATAAATAACAACTGCATTGGTAATGCCCCAACAGAAATGGACCAACATATTCAAAGTGCAGAATCATTACAGTTCAATTTTAATATGATATGTGATGCAACCAAAAATTTCGCTGAGGCTAATTGGTTTGGCCCTTATAAATATATATTGAAAATCTGTAATTCAATCAGAATACAAACTTTGTGCTGATTACTAACTTGTTGGCATCTTCAGGGTACACTAAGTGATGGACAAGAAATAGCTGTGAAAAGACTTTCTAAAAGTTCAGGTCAAGGTGATTAGGAATTCAAGAATGAAGTCGTACTGTTAGCTAAACTTCAGCACATAAATCTTGTGAAACTATTAGGTTTTTGTTTACATGGACAAAAGAAATTACTTAGTATCTAAGATAAATATATACTTTGGATTTAAGATTGAATTTATATTATTAAAAGTATTGAGCTTAATTCATGTTTAAAATTCTTTTAGTTTGTTAAATTAGTAATTTTGTATTCTCTCCATTCTTACTTTTAAATTAAACCTTGATGATATTCATCCTAGTTTAAACATGGATGAAACCAGTTTCGTTCTAGTATAAACATGGATGAAACCATGTACATCACATATGAAACCAGTTTCATACTAGTTTAAACATAGATGAAAACAAATACTAGTAAAACATGGATGAACTCAAATTCAACCGAACCTAAAACATGATGAAATCAGTTTCATACTGGTTTTAAACATGAATGAAAATAAATTCAACCAAATCTACAACATTATGAAACAAATTTTATACTAGTTAAACATTGATGAAAACAAATCTAACTAAATTTAAAAAAGGATGATATCAGTTTCATTCTAGTTTGAACATGGATGAAAACAAATTCAAGTTAGATTCATCCTGCTATTTTTTAAATAATTATTTTTTTAGTTTAATTCAGGATGCATTCAGTTTTATCCTACCTATTTTTCGAATATATTTTTTTATCTTAGTTTAAGTCAGGATGCAACCAGTTTCATCCTAACTATTTTACTTGGAAAAAAAAACTTTCAAATTTACCAACAACAATGGATCTTGTTTTGTAGATAATTTAAAATTCTTTCCAAAAATATAAATTTTATTAAAATTGGATATATATTTAGGAAATTATGAAAAAAATTGTGATTGGTTTTTAAATTAGAGAGAGAAATGATAAAAAAAAAAAAAAATATAAAGATGAAGATATAATTATCTATGATTTGTTATGTCCATATCACTCATCCTTGATATATATATGTCCTCTAGAACCATAACTTAGAGATATTTAAATAATAGACCCACTTTCTCTACATTTTTTGTATCCGTATCGTTTTGTAAAGAAAATATTATATTGATCTTTGGCGGGCTAAATGTGATTGCCAATACGAAACTGAAAGATATAAAATAAAACCAGCAATGATGTCAACTACTACGACTAATAAGTGGCTGACATATGGTTCTTATGTGGTCCTTGGATTCAATCAAGAATCCCTTTTCCTTGATCTTTAAGAAATTAAACTTTTATATAGAAAGATTAATATTGTGATGACCGCTCAAGAACCCAAACCTTCAATTCCTACAATTCCGAAACAGCCAATTAACACTAATAAGGTGTTAGTAAATTAAAGAATCACGACACATGGAAGAGGATCAAGCAAAGAAGCATCTAGATTAAAAAAGGTGAGAAACACAGGATCACTATCAAAGATATCGAATATCGAAAGACATGAGATGTTTCCTGAGCGAAGAGCTGCATGAGTGACACATAAGATCGAGAAAGCTGAACACCAACGAATAAGACAAACAGTATTGATTGATAACTGTTCGGGAAAGCAAAAAGTTATTAATACTATATTATTTTATGATCGAGAAAGTAAAAGATAATAATTACTCTATTCTTTTAAAGATCGAGAAAGTAAAAGATAATTATTATTATATTATCTTAATGATCGAGAAAGCAGATTATAATAAATACTCTATGATCGAGGCCACAGAAGTTTTAAGGGATAAAGAAACACGTGTCGGACATATAAAGTATCGAACCAAGAAGCTGTAAAGAACGATTTGTCATCTATGCGATCGCACCAAATAAAGATAAAGTACAAGGATGATAAACATATCGAAACAAGATGGATCGACCCAGAGAAGAATTGATCCAGAATCGATGACTAGGCTGAAGAAAACGACACGTGGTATAAAGAGCGATCAGAAAAATAGATCTATAAATAGAGAAGATCAAACAACGAATGGAGGACGGAAAAATTAGGAAGAAAAAACCTGAGAGAGGGAGGAGAAGAAATTTTTAGGTACAAACCTATGAGAAGTAATTGTATAATGTTTGAATTTCTGTATTGGATGAAAAGGTGTAAAGATTATAAACCCAGAAATTACATAACCTAGATGATTTATTGTATTGAGCTTAAACAATTTATGAAAAAAGATGATTCTTTATTATTTTAAAAGAGATTTCTCTGTTATTCGTTTACATTTATTTAACTTGTATCCAAGAGTTTGATTGGTTGTTTAGCAAAAGGAATTTTTGGCCTAAACATAAGGTTCTGCAAACAAAACTTACAAGTATCAAAATGCTCGAAATGAAGTCATTGATCTGGAAACTAAAGTGATTAAAAGACAGGACCACACACCATGTTGTTTTAACAGACTAAATTGATTTACGTATTATTAGTGGTATGTTGCTGGTATCATGATTTAAATAATAATCTCGCGAAAACGAAAATCAGATCTAGCGACATTCAACACGTAGCAAACGAAAATCAGATCTAGCGACATTCAACACGTAGCAAACGAAACAATGAGAGACAAAAACAAAGACAATAACCTCGGTGTAATAGTAGAAACGATTTTGTTCCCTGGTTTGCAATCTCCGTACCTCCTGATTTCAACGCTTAGTATTATTTTGTCTAGGATTTAATCCACACGGAGCATGATCATTTTAAAGGGGATAATACATCCAAAAATTAGGAAATTCATAAGAAATTTGAATGTCACATGGTTAGACGAGAATGATCCGATATTTATCATCGGTAAACATGTTAGTACTAATTAACAGTTAATAACAGGAAATTGTCAGCTTAGCGAGAGACTAAGTACTAATTAACAAGTTTCAGTACGTAGCACAAGTTGACTCTCATTCTCTGCATTAATTACCTAGCTAAGCAAGGTTGATATCATTGTTTAATCCCTATATAAGTAGCACGCAAATTTTGTCTTAAACTGGATTCAATACCAGGAAAAGACTAGATTCTTTTTGAATTGGGTTAAAATCACATATCCACGATTCAAATTAAAAGTATGCCGAAGCCTCTGATCTGCACCGATTCAACTTTGCCATTGGTAGGTAATTCGGGAAAAAAAGTTAGTTCAATCTATTGTCTTCAATAATTAGACGTTGGAGTTTGCGACCCTACTGCCATTTAGTTTTAGTACTACCAGTACACACATTGTTGGTTTAAGATGGGATAACAACATTATTACAGTTTAACATATGGCTTGGGAATGGTTTGTGCCAATAAAAAGTCCTCACGTGGCCAATTACAGGCTTTGGTTAGGGGACCATGCACGGAAGTCCCCGTTTCTACCTCTAAATAAAGACCTAAATTTCAGTCTTCTTTCTTTAACCTTTATTATTTGTCTCTTCTTCTATATACCCCAAATACCCCTAAGATTACTGATGGTAGTCCTTTATCTCTGTATCCAATAAAATCTATGCCATAATGTTTGTTCCTAAAATGAAAAAGTGATAATAGATTTATTATATTTGTTCCTAAAATGAAAAAATGATAATAGATTTATTGATTAAGCTAATAGTGTTTACATCTAATTGACCATTATATATTATTTAAGAGATCGGATGATTATTATTCTTAATTATCTGCCTATTAGTGTATAAAATAGACCGGATAATAGAGGTTAAAGTTTTAGTTTGATAGAATCTATTACTATTACAATTTTAAAAATGGTTCACGGAAGTTTTTTATGTTGTTTTTTTAATAGTCGATGATGATCTAAATGAACAAGATGATATATGATGTATCACAAATTAGAAATATTTAAATATCTACATCTATAAGATATATTAGTTAAACATTAATATGGGTTATGTAAATTTTATAAGATCTCGATTGTTAGTAAGAAATCTTTTTTTTGGTTGTATAAGCAGTATTGTTTTTTAGGGAAAGGATAGATGTATAAAAAATTTCTTCTTTTATGATATTTTTTTACTAATTAAATTCTAACTAATATTTTTAACTAATTAGGGGTATCGTTAGTGTTTTCAGGAGTATAAAAAGAAATAGCCTTTTATTTTTGGTTTTAATTTTATATATTCAATCCCAAACTCTATACACTCAATCTAACTCTATACACTCAATCTATCTCAAAAAGAGATAATATGAGCAAATAAATAAAGAAACATATAAATCACTTTTTTGCGTAATGTATGGTTTAGAAAGTTAAATTTATGTTTAATAGTAAATAAATCCACTAAAAACGTCCAGATACAAATATGTTTTGAATGTTAATATATAGGAAATTGGATAAATTTGAAAAATAATACAGCGTATATTACTATTTTCGTCCATGGAAAAAGAGATATATCACCTCTTCGTTTTAGCCGAATGGAATATCATTTATCTAGATGGAAAACGAGAAGCTCCGTCTAAACTATATTCCAATGGTAATATATTGACCTTGGATTTAATTCTACGGTTTGTTCCACCACTTACAAAGGAGTGATCCCCTTTCTCAAAGTCGCCTCGGTTTGTAGATGGTGAATTTTTAAACAAAGGATAAAATTGTAAAGTCGCTTCGGTGCAACTGTAGAAGTGTAGAATAATGGAATTTTGTATATGCTACAGACCCGGAGTCAAGAGCATAAAATTTATATTTTATATTCCGCGTTATAATATCAAACGCTCACTACAGGCATCTCATACTGATCTTGCGCTCTTTCTAAAAATATAAATATGATATTAGAGCCTCACCCGACTGAGCTCTCAAGATTCTACATACAACATTGGTGTTGTACAACACAGTGCTCACTCTTCTACAATGATATGACAGCTTCTAGATGAATTAATCACTAGTATATAGCAACATTGTCCTCATAATATCACTGGTGTTGATTACAACTCTTTCCCAAGATGATCTCTAACTATACAGAATACACATCCATACTATATCTTTGTTCCCGAATGGATGCTAATGCTCCCAGATAGATTCCCTACTACTATATAGCAACTTGATTCCTCTTTACATTCCCAGTTGAATTTATAGAGTGACTTTATATCAATATTCAAAGCTTGATTGAATAACATTGATTTATCAAAAGGCATGACAAGTCGTGCGCGAATACACTTAGTCTAAGCATCACACCTTCGTGTAAACACTAAGTCATCGTCACGCCAAATGCAAAGTTAAAGCTCCAATAATGATTGGTCGAGCTTGAATAACACATTTCCAATGTTGTTTGCATCAAAAATCCCAATATTGGTTGAAATATTACAAAAACCTAACATTGGTTAATACCCAATTTCTGACATATCATCATAATCACCCTGCCAAAGCGTGAAAATGGGTATGAAATGGGGAATAATGTTATGAATAACATATGTTCCCCTATATGGGTACTACAACATACTAAAAGGGCATCTCATTCCGAGCAACGATCTAAGAGGTATGGAACAAACCCTAGACAAAATACTAGTTGAAAACTGTCAGAATATCAAGTAAAAAGTTTCTGAAAGGTTATTGTTCTCCTTTTGACGACCTAAACGAGCTCAAAACTTAAATCCATCCGAGGTAGGATATAGCCAGCGATTTCAGGATTCCGAATTGGGGATGATCATCAAAAACAGACATCATATGAAGCTACAATATTTTTACTAAGAAACGTCTTATCTGAAAATTTTGGGCATAAGGGCCAACACCCATGAGTGTAAATAACAATAATGCTCTAAAGAGCAAAGTTTTAAAGAGCAAGAGATCTAAAGAGCAAATCCTTAAATAGCAATAGCTTTAAAGAGCAAATAATAAAAGGACATAAAAATAATAAGAATATAGGAAAATTGTAGGGCCGGTGCCAACCGGCCGACCGAAACGCCTCCCTTGGCCAGCCCCTACTCCTAAATTTTCTCTAAATTTTATTATTTTTATTTTAGGGTTTCCTTGTTTTATTGAGACTCTTTTGCTCTTTCTACAAAAGCCTAGATTCTCTTGCTTCAAAGACCATAGCTCTGCAGAGCTACATAGAATGGCCCCACCACCATTTAATTAAAAGATTATTATTTTAATATTCTCTAAACTTCGGTCTTTATACCAATTGGCCTTCACATCAATTGGCCTTTCACACCAAATTCTTTTTTTTTAATATTACCAAAATATTGCTAGAGAGTCAACATGATACGTGAAGCCTAGTCCCGCTGACTACCAAATCCGTGCTTAGTCCATAATTGGTCCTACCTTTACCAGCTACCTACTTGGTCGGTCCTCCTTGGGACTTTCCCTCTTCTCCAGTCGATCTCTCCGCTAGTCCCTCATCTACCACTGGTCTGTATGCCATTTGGTTCATCTGCTATTTGGTTTGTCTGTCATTGGTCCATCTACCATATTGCGGTTTACTGTTTCGATTGGTCCCGCTACCAATATTTAAAATAACCTCAATTTGTATTACTCTGATGAGGCTAAATATTATTACAATCGCTAGCACTCGCACGATTTGATGCTCATACGACTTGGTGCTCGCATGACCTAGCGCTTACGTGACTTGAGGCTCACGCGACTTGAAGCTCGCATGACTTGAGGCTCGAACGCCTTAGTGCTCATACAAATTCGCTCATGTCAATACACACGTCTATGATCAATCCAGTAATCTCATTAAACCTATGCTGACTAATTCAACAAGATCATTTGAGTATAATTGCTCCTCAGCTGACACAATGATACACCACAACTACCAACGTCAATATCGATCATACTCTCTACGTCTACGATCTGTTAAGCATCACTGCTTGTTTCATCACACAACTGGTGCTTCGTCCATCAATGAGTCAACATGCTAGACTCATCAATATGCTAAGACCGACAGTCTAGCTAGGTCAACAACTGACTAGTTAATACATGTCTATAAAATAAACTTAACCATGCTCGCGACATCAATTATGTCACATGGGGGGATATTCACTAGGCTTTTAGTCTGGCGTCCTAGATTACGTGTGGTGTAACGATACACCCACGACGAAAAAATATAAAAAATTGTGTCGGCAGTTGAAGGAGTTGAAGGAATAGTACTCGCACAACTGTCATGTCCCACTAACACCATGGAGTTGGTTTTCACCATGATTTCCAATTCTCTGCAACTGTCACCACTTACGAGATCAATGTGTTAACTTCCACTTCTATAAATAGGTTCTTCAACCTATCGACAAAAAACAAGAGTTTTATCTCACAAGCACTTGAATGACTCTCATAAAACTCACTTTTGTCTTCACAGAAGTTTAATACATCTCATCATCATTGATATTCAATCTCATTGATCTCAATATCTTCTCTGCTTATCTCCCTACAAATCAACCCTTATCCTTCCTTTGTGACTGAAACGAAATTGGAACGGCCATTCCTTGATTTAAGCTAATTTCGTACAGATTGATGTCTTGAATCTTAAAAATTCTTATACAGTACAAATGTTTGGTATTTAAGCGATTTGGTCTTTAATCGATTCCCTCTTCAAGTGAATTGCTTTGACTGGCATAGCTTGATCCCCCATTTACTCTTACTAACGTTAGTCTTCTTTACTATTTCCATATTTACCCTCAAATCGGTTTTATCCACAAACATTTTGGCGATCACAATGAGAGATTAATCTCCCGGTTGCGATATCAATTCTTCAGTTTCATCAATTTTCTCAATTTCAAGATGGTTGATCTTAGGTCGGGTTCAATAACCACTCCCAATGTGAATTCTGCCAGTACCAGTATTGGTCGACCCTCATTACATAACTTCAAAAATTAAATCAATGGTGGAGATTAAAATGTCACGTGCACACTCGTTAAAGAGTGTTCACGTACAAAATCAAACTCAAATACTCCGGTTTACTAATGAACCACAAAAATCTACCAAGATAAAAATTAGAAGAGAAAAAAAAAATTGGTCGGGAACAATTCTCAATCTTTTTCAACAAATTCCCAACCTGGTTCTCTTTTTTTTTCTCCCCAATCTCTCAAAGCAGTTTCATACATCCTTTTTCTCAAATTGAAATCACAAATTTAGCAATCAAAACTAGAAATTATCAAAAGAATCACACCAAGAAAAAACATTTATTCTTTACTAAACCCCTGCCAGTTACTTACAAACATCCCACAAAAAAAAACCTTTGTCCAGAAAATAGATAATAGTTTTAACAGCAAAATAAACATCCCATCTTATCATAAAAACTTAAAACAAACAACAAACTGTTTAAACCCTTAAAAACAAAATTTAAAGCTGTCCGAGAAAAAAAGAGTAAAAACTTCACCAATCTTCATACGTCTCCATAAAGATGAGTAGCAAACACCAAAAAGACATGTTCAAGAAAAACTTGTTATTTTTAAGCTTATTCTAAGCTTACAACCTTGTTCCTTCTGATGTTTCAGGGATGATTAATCTTAATCATCTCCATCATTGTTGTCGTAATCATCTTCTTCATTGCATGCACTCTCATCACTACCAGTTGAAGCAACAGTATCATACCCATCTCCATCATCTCCTCCATAACCATCACTCTCATATTCATCCGTTTTTTCTTCATCAATTGCATATTCATCTTCAAGCGGCTCTCCATTTGTATCAATCCTATAATTGGTTTTACCATCTGAATTAACATTTAAACGTTCTCAAATGGTCCTTGCAAATATTGGAGGATTCCCTTTCTCTGCTAAGTATTTTTCATAACAAGCATCCTCAATCCTTTTAGCTTCTCTTATACGCTTCTCTTCTACATCAGATCCTTCCTCAGATGTCTCTTCTTCTTCATCAAAGCCTTCCCCATCCTTATCAGACTCACTCTCTGTCGCACTGCGACTTTTCCTCCAAACAAAATGCCCATCATCATCATCTATTTCTCTCTGTTTCCGTGCATCCCTTGCCATCCTCTTTTGCTTTCATAGCGCATACTCAACAATATTTTCTTGACGTACCCGTTCATAATCCACTCCCCGATTGCGTCTCTCAATCTCATCTTGCAAAAAAATCTTCAAATTCTCTAACTCTCTTTGAGCTAGAGTCAGAGCAACTTGCTTGGCATGATTATAAGCTGCTGAAGGAAAATTGTTTTTTAGGGCATTTTCTCCTTGATTTGCCATTTTTCTCTGCTCCTAAACTTTTTTCCTTTTTTAGTTTAATTCTCTTTATTTTTGGAATTATTTCTCTTACCCTTCTTATAGTGTTTTTAAAGATGCCATTAATAGCCATTTAAAGCATTTGGTGGAATGTCTCGTCCCTTGGAAGTTCAGGCATGCGCAACAACTCCTAAACCATCATGACTCCTCCTTAACTTGTACTCTTCAAGATTGCTAATAGGGGGTACCAAATTACTGGGGGTGTACCAAATTAGTCATATGGTTAACCAGGTGTTGTTAATCAGGCTCATCACATGTATAATTAGATATGCTTCTCTCGGGAATATGAGTGAGGAAAAAAAAGAACATTAATAAATGATCATAAAGGGGGAATTATTCATGAGTGCACAAAATATTTAAATTTCTATATCACTAGACGTATTCATAATGAGATTATGGACTCATAATCCATTAATATAATGGTTACCAAACAACCCATAAGTATACAAAATATATCAATTTCCATATCACTAAATATATGACAACAAATAAATAATGAGATATGGAATGAATATTTCATGTATATCTAAATCCATGATCTTTGTAATTTTATTTAATTTTTTTTTTGCATTAACTCCAATTACCTAAGTTATATCGGCCACAATATCTTATTGTCAACACCATATATATAAGTTTCCGTAACACTCTCTCTATAGATATATGGGTCTTGTACGAATACAACACCATATTTTTTTTAGTTGTTTTCTCATATTTTTATAGTCCAATGTTAACAAATTGAAGAAATATACGTACTATTAACTATGACTTGTAGGTGTACACTTGTGACTTGACCGGGTATGTTCATTTAGATCTTCAAACAGGTCAAAAATGTGTAGAAGAGTATCACACCTCACCCAAAGTTTTTTTTCTTTTGTAAATCACTCTTCCTTCCCTTTCTATCAGAATGAACTGCAAATCCTATTGCTACCAAGTTCTTACTATGGGTCTTGTAGATGTTAGATTCAGTTCACTTTGAAATACCCTAGGAGATGATTTTAAGATCTCAAAGTACGATGTGAGAGTTCTTCAGCCTAGAGTCGGCGTATTTATAATCTGCATGAGAAAGCATGCAGATTACTGGCGTTTGCGTGAGATTAATTCATTTGATGTCGATGGACATTGCATGGAACTGGTCCATGGGGAGAGTTGATGCAATTTTCCTTTTGATCGGGATTTTTTCAATCTCCAACAACAGGTTGATCGACTTCAAGAACAAGTGGATCGACGTCAAGAACAATTGTTTAAGGATTTCAACCACAAAGATATGGCATCTATGGTAGATGATGCAAGAAGACTAGATTGAATAAATACTTCTTATTGATCAGAAGTATGGTATATGAGATTTAATACTTTTTTTTTAGTAATTTTTTGATAAAAAATGTAATAGCAATTTCGTTAATTTTTTTAAGCATGAATGGTGCTAATTAAGAAAAATTTTCTTGACAATTGTTTCAACTTTTTTTTTTTTTTTGGCGTAACAAATGTTGGTCTTGTATTTTGGTGTCAAAACACCACTTTTAATCTATAATTCGTCTATTGAAATAATCCCAATTCTTTCAGATTCCAAAATGCTCTTCAGTTACAAAATATCCAGATTTCAAATTTACTAGTAATTAGGCAATTTAATACCCACAATTGGAATGAATTTATCTTAAATGGGGGTCTAAAATCCCATGTGTCATGAAAAAAAAGTGCATTTTCGAGGATATATATTTTAATATGGAAAGCTGATATATTAGGTATTGGAAATGAGATATGCACTTTAAAGGATACAAATTAAGGTTTTTTCTTAGAGATTAAGAGATAGAAAAAATAAAAACCGCACCAAAACAAAGAGTAAGAATTAAGAAAGAGTAAAGGAGAAAATGAGTTTTAGAGGTAGAGATGGGAATGAAAAGGATCCAGAAGTAAGGGATTCAAACAATAAAAGATTAATGGTTGCCCCCTCAGAGTGTCAATTGCGCTAGAAATTAAGGATTACTATTAACCTTGGCGGCTTAGCTAGGTAAGTGGTGTTCCATTGGATGCCAAAATCAATAATATTGGTTTCATATCATCAGGATTTCCTGATGTTTCATTGAACGCCGAAGTTCATGATGGGGAGAATGGTGCCATTCATGAAGATGCCCCTCTTGATGAAACTATGTATGGCATACCAGAAATACCCGATGAACCACTTCTTGAAGAGAAAGTCAATGGGACTCTGGTTGGAGTACATGAAGTTCCACCAGATCCTTCCAACAACCATGCCAACTCATGGACAAGACCAGATGCGATGGTTGTTTCTGAGGAAATTATCAAGAAGATTTTCGAATGATCTGGCTTGAATTATTTTGAGCTATTTTATGTTTTTTAGAAATTGTTTTTTTTATAGATTTTTTGGATGTTGGTTTTATTTTTTTTCGTGTGTTTGATGGATACATTTACTAAAAACTGTTTTTTCTTGAATATGTTTATTTTGTTACAATTTTTTTGTTTGCTATTTGGCTTATTTGCTTCTGAATCACTCTATATATTTGCTAATCCATTGACTCATATTAATTATTTTTGTCTCTTATCAAATCAACACAAGTTATCCACGATTTAAGATTTTCCATTTCGTAATAATATGGTCCCAAATTTCGCCAAAAGTAAAATGTTTTATTAAACAAATATTAATTTCAAATAAAACGGCTTCAAAAAATAGTAAACATAATCTAATATTTTTGAACATTCTCCTCAGAAGAATATTCTGCACAAATTCTATAATCTCTTTTGTTCCTTGAATTAAAAGTTCAAAAAATACCACTGCAGACAATATTAAAGATATTAATGCCTTGAATTTAGTATCTGATATTCTTTTTCTTCAGGTAGATGCCATCAGTGCCCCCACCCCCACAAGAAGTATACACAAACTTCCTAATTTCCAAGGGATAAACCTAAAGTTATCAGGTGTAAAGACCTTACCCAGAGCAGAGTCATAACTCAACCAACATCGGTACACTATTGACTATTCTAGTTTTAGAGGTCATAAATGCTTTTGGTGCATATTTTTTGATATAAAAAATCCAATGTTATTTTATTCTGAGAAACGATTCTGCGCACACTCTCTAAAGATTGTGCGTGTGACCTTCTAATCTCCACCATTGATTCAATTTTGGGATTTATGTAACAAGGGTCGAGATCCTAAATATGGAGGGTAATGGGCCCATCTATTAACAAATCAACTAATGAAAATAATTATGTCAAAACATCGAAATTACAAGTAGATTAGGGAAAAGATCCAAAGTTACCCATAATAGTTAAACATCGATATACAAGTCCCTTTGCATCAATATATTATAGAACTCTTGATTCCTGAACTTTTGGCCATAGATTTGCTTATATCGAACAAGAGAAATTTCATAGTATAATTGAGATGTATTTAGTGAAGATGTATTTTCTTCACTGCCGACACTAGGATACATCAACTTGGTTTCCACCATAACCGATCTAAAATCCTCACATTGACTATGGAGTAATTCAAATCTTTCCCTGATGCGTTGGAATGATCTTCCATTTTGAATCCCGTCTAACACGATAAATATTGTGAAGACACGGTTCCAGAAATCATCTGAGAGTTGAGATATGTTAATACTTAGGTCTTGATCATGTTGTGTGGTCGTCGACCATGCGCGATCTATAACAACATTTTCTCTAGTGGTGAAATTAATAACCATGTTTTGGAGTTTTCAGATTATGAATAAAGAGGTGTATTTGTTGAAAAACAATTTGAGAAACAATTTGAGAAGTCAAAAGGTGTATTTGTTGAGAGAAGAGTGATATATATATATATATATATATATATATCAATCTATCTATATATATATATATATATTGATGAAAGACCCAACGACTAGATATCTTGGAAACTTAATCAAGTCGTTGGGTAGTAATCGTACTGTTGACTAATTTATTATAAAATCTATACAATATTCTACTCATAGAGATCATAGATGCTTTTTGGTGCATATTTTTTGATATAAAATCCAATGTTATTATGTTCTCAGAAGCAATTCTCACAATTTACCATTTATAACGTTTTTTTAGAATTTAATTTATTAGTAATAAATCATTTTATAACAAATTAATACTCAAACCTAGTTTTTTATTTGAAGCAGCTCAAACCTAGTTGAATACATCTTGTCCAGTATCTTGTTAAGTAATCCAACTATTAGTATTTGCAAGGAAGGATATGGTCTGATGATACATATCTTCACATGTTATTTTTTTTGTTTGGTCTAATCAGTGATCACATCATTTCTCTCTCGAATAACGTTCTTCTAGATTTGAATATCTATTGAGTTAAGAATAAAGCAGAGAGTTTTTCCTTAATTTAATAGGCCAAGGACTCTGCTAAATTATGGTCATATCATAAGAGAAGACAAAAACCTAGAAAAGGTCAAGCCACGTCATCGGTGGGACTGACCGTGGGATATATAGTGGGCTAAATAGAATTAATGATTTATTTTTGGGAATAAAAAGGTTAGATGGGGGTGGTACTTTAATTTAGTAAATGCTCTTGTGTTCATTGTAAAGGGTTAGGGTTTGAGGGAAGAGGAAAAGGGTCGACAAAGCTGAATCAAGTTTTTTTTCCTTTTTTTTTGGGTAGTAATTAAGGTTTTATCTCATTGTATTCAATATCTTTTTAGGCTTGCTGCTATGTTATGTTTCTTATTAACGTGTTTACAAGGATAATCTTGAAATGGTTGGGTTTGTATGAATAATCTTTAATATTTTTTTAGCCTGTTATATGTTCATTTTATTCTATTTTTTTGTTTGTTATGTGTTTGATAATCGTTGATTTCGTATTAATTTCATGCCTCACAGCCTCTCTATCTTATGTTAACTATGTTTTCCAATGTTATTATAATTATAATTATATGATTAAAGTTGGGGATTAATTGGCTTTAGGGCAATTGAATAAAGATCTGCTGGAAAAGAATTTGGTTATGTGTATTTTTCTAACTTTCATTGAATCAAGCTCGAATTTATTCATAAATACCATATTTTGAACATTTTAAAATAAAAATTTTAAAATGAGGGGATCGAGAATATTGAATTGAAACGGATGAACTCTTTGATAACCATATGGTGTAATGTATTCTAGGGTTTCTTTAACTAATTCATGGCCGAAATTGCCATTTTCCATTTATGATAGTATAGATTTTACATTACCCTAATCTGGTTGGAGTTTTAGATTCTTTTCCTAGGTAGTTTAATTTGGTCAGACGAATAATCTCCCATACTTCATAACATAAAAAACACGTCAAAAAAGTGAATAATTTTTGCGCCCAATACATGAGTATGATCAAGTGTATTTGGTTAAAAATGTCTAAAATTTGATTCACTGGGATGCAATTAGATACTAAAAATCTATGGAGATCATTTTTGCTCTTCGGTGCATATTTTTTGATATAAAAATCCATGCACGTAAAAATACTCTACCCATTTATGATAGTGGAGACGGATCGGAACCCTAAATTAGGGGTAATAATAAGAGTATGGGAACTAAGTGAAAGCATTTAAAATATTGATAACACTGTACCCAAGGGCCAAAAGGAAAGTAACTCATAGAGATCATAAATGTATTCTAATATTTTATTATTTTTGGAAATAACTAAACATATATCCATTAGATTATATGGAGTATATTCTTCTGAAAAACAGAGTTTGAAAACCAAAATGTAGTTTTTAGGTTCTATGCTTCAGTCACTTTTATGACACTAGTGTTCTCACTTCTGTATCTTGTGTCATTCCTCTTTCAGGCAAATATCACAAAAAAGTGCAAAAACAACTACCATAGGAATGTACCCCACATAATCCAACATATTGAGTAATACTGCACGTATTTAGGGTGGGTCCGTTTCTGATAACTGTATGTCGTAAGTTTTGTATCAGATTTGTTATGGTGAAAATATCAAAGTGACCTAACCCTAAATTTGTAAAGTAAAATCGGCTAATGGTGGAATTCTTTTCTAATTACTATACTCCATACCACATAATTTTGTTCCTGGCGTAAAAAGAAAATGACACTTCCGAAAACCCTAATAATAATACTATTACCTTGACTTTTGTACTACATATTGAATGTGGGAAAAAAATAGAAGTCCTCTAAGATAGGGCATACTTATAGTTATAGGTGTTATGAAAGATTTTAGAAATTGACTGAGAGAGATGGTCGATAAGACTAGTAACTAAAGCCATTATAGTTGTAGGTGTTATGAAAGATTTTAGAAATCTCATGATAGAGATAGTCGATAAGACCAGTCACTAAAGCCATAAATAATTAAAAAATAGGGGATGATTAATTTTATAATGTTTGGATAATAATTCTTTATAGTATTTTTTTATTCATAAAAACTCATTCCACCGGGTGTTATACCGGTATAAAAGCAATATTTTTTTTATTATTATGTGTCTATTGCCAATAATTTTTTTAAAATCAACTTCTTAGATTTATAAAAATATTTCTTATTATGACAAGAAAATAAAATAAAATGTAAACCATTAAATTATCAAAAAAGTATCACATATGCTTAGATTAGTTTTTGTTGGGAATTAATATGCATATGGGTAATCATCACTAATGCTTCAAAAACATAAATCACTAATCTTCGTCAATATGGTCCAAATCACTTTCTTCACTTGATCCAGGCGTGCCTTCGCTAGATCCAGGAAAAGCCAATTCCACTTCATCAGCATACGAACAATCTGCGTAACTTACGTCCTTCGAACTATCTGAATCAAGATTAGGTGCTATGACCTTTGACGGCTTCACCCTATTACTCAGATCAATGTAGTCAATCTCGGTCGAGATTGCCATGATATCTCAGATAATACCGGTTCTGGCACTCACCTGAGACGAGACACACTATATCCTCGATACGGTATTTGGACGATAATCTCGGCTAAGATGGACCGGCACGAATTGGCCGATATTAGTGTGGGGGAAATTTATTTAAAATAAAAAATAAATTTCCTTATTTTAGGGTTTCCAATGGTTGCTCATGTTTTATGGGTTTCATCTCAATTTCATGTCTCAATGTCTCAATTTCGATGTTTGTATGTAATTATTGCTTCATGTTTAATAATTGATGATATAATAGCAATTCTCTTAGGTTTGAGCTTTACATTTCTGATTTTTGTACGTGGGTTTTATCTGTTTCATACAAATATTGGGTTTTTGGTGATATCCTGAGTTTGTTATGTGGTATTTTAAAAAATTGAGTATTAGTTTTATATCTTAATAGGTGCAATATATGAAAAACGTTTGATAATAATAATTATAGGTATAAAATTAGGACTCGGGATTTCACCAATATTTCAACGATAATCTCCCTGATACAAATTGTACCAGTATTTGGTTATGTGTATTTTGTAAACACTCATTACATAAAACTCTAATTCATTGCTAAATACCAGTTTATGAACATTTCATTTATGTGTAATTAGCTAATGCAAATTTCAAAATTAGGGGAATTAGAATATTGTATATGAAATGGATAAATTCTTTGATAACAATATGGTGTAGTGTATAGATTGATCAGTAGCCACGTCAATTAGGAGATGGTGATATGAGAAAGTTTTTAAATGTGGTTAGGCTAGAGGCACACAATGTGGAAGTTGGATTGCAATTAACCACTGTTGGGTTGAATATTAAAATAATTAAAAAAAAGTGTATTGGAAACAGAAAGACAGGGTATAAAAAAATGAGTAAAGAAAGAGAAAGAGTACTACTCCATTTTATCTCCCAAGTCTCCAAACTAAAACTTAAAGTTTTAGTATCAAACTTATATATCGAAAGTGATCATGATAAGTCTAGTAGTAACTTCCTTATAATTTCTTATTGATGAAAATGATGAGATTATAACTTATTTTGGTTGCAGGGTTGTTCCTTGTTATATAGATGGTGATATTGATCAGTCTGAAGTCGATGATGATGATGATGATGATGATGAGAAGGAGGTGGATTGTGAGGATGAGGATCAAGATGACGATGATGAGGATGAGGATGATGATCAAGAGGATGAGGATGATGATGTTGATGATCCGGAATATAGGTTTTGGTTTAGGCCGGCGGAGGATGAAGATGAAGATGAAAATGAGGATGAAGAAGATGATGATGATGATTGGACGTACAAACATGTGGTCACAATTGTCGACACAACAATGAAGAAAAAGGGAATTCTCACTGATCTAGTCCTCTAGTCTGATGTTGCTGTTATGCATGCATGGTATTCAATCACATCTTGTTCCATCATCTTTTGTTTATATGTCTTTATCCTTTATCTTTTTTTTTGGGTATGTTTAATCAATTTTTTTTGAAGCTACATGGAAATACATCAATCTTGGGATGTTCAAAATTATAAATTTTGTGGGAATGTTTAATATTTAAAGGATGCATGATTTCTCTAGATACTATATGTATATATTGTTTAATATTTATCTATTTTTCATTTGTTTGAGTACTAATTTTTTGACAAGAAAAAGAACAAGATAATGAATGAGTACTTTGATTAATGAACATTTTAGTTATGTGCAAATATAATTTTTAGAATAAGGGGAATTAGAAAATTGAATTGGAAATGGATCAATTCTTTGATAGCCATATGGCCTAGTTTATTCTAGGGTTTCTAGCTAATTCACCACCATGATTCCCATTTCCTATTTCCCATTTATACTAGTATAGATTGAATATTACCCTAATCCAATGGGCATCATTAAAGATAACTAAAGTATATAATTTGAGATAAACCTGGAAAGAACTTGTTTTATATTTTCCATTATGAATCTGTTAAATATATATTACGGAATTTACAAATTAAAACCACAAATTTAATTTTGATCCATGTATGTAGCAAAATGTCTAACTCTATTCCAATTTCATGGACTTAAGACTCTCACAATCATAATAGTCATCCAAATTTACACAAGCTTAAAATATTTTGTTAATAAATTTGGGGCATAATTAACTAAATTATATAATTACTTACCATCTATCATTTATTCATTTTATTCAAATTTGATTCACTGATTTCTTTACATGTTGTAAGGATATTTTTAGTGCATCAAATTTTTACATGGATCATTATGATTAGCTCTTAATCAATCGATTAATGGTACTTCATTTTCCTATGATTTTTTTTATTATACAAAAAAAATACATGTATAGGGCGCATTCGACTTCAGGCATTAAATTTATTCTTTTATACTTCATTCATGTCATAGAGACATGTCTAAAATTTGTAAAAAAAATGTTTCGTACATGGACATTTAATTACTTGTCCATTGCAAATAATTTGGTACGAATTAATCACACCCCTATTCTTATTTTATTTTTTGAAGCATCCCCTATTTTAATAAAGAGCAAATAATAATCCACATCAAATCATCAATGCCTTCCCTAGTGCAGTACTGATGAACGGTTAATGATATTTTAGACATGGATGTAATGAGATCTTGGATTTGTTGTGAAGATTACTCCTCTTTGGAGCACTTAATCTTGATGAAAAAGAAATTTATTTTCTCATAGAAGAAAATAAGTTCAAGTGGTGGAATCAGAATTTTCACACCATCCGTCAAATATTGTTGGATCATTGGATTACATGTATGTTATACTTTGTTTGTATCTTAGAACATATAATCTTTGTATTTTTTCATGTATTCTAATTAAAATGTATTTGATTGATGTACGCATTGGCATACACAAGTAAAATATTCAAGCCACATTCCCATTTATGATAGTGTAAATTGAATAAAACCATAATTTGGGGGTTTAATGTGAATATGGGAAAGACTAATCCTATACAAACCGACACTTTTGAGGTGGGAAAATAAAGCGTAATGATGCTTCACAAGACGAGTCTGATTTTGTGCACACTCCTTAACGAGTGTGCATGTAACATTTTAATCTCCACCGTTGATTTAATTTAGGGAGTTACGTAACGAGGGTCGAGATTCTAAACATAGAGGGTAATGGGGCCATCAGTTAAATAATGGTCAACTAATCAAATGATTATGTTAAATTTCCCCACCCTTTTGTATAACAGTTACTGTATTTACTTTACCAAGTGTCTTTATATTCAAAAGTTGTAACCGTACGGAATGTGTATGTAGTACACCAAACGATTGAAACCATTCAATGGTTATCTATATAAAGGCTACATTTAGATCCTCCATCATCATAATTTATTCTACTATTCAATATATATCTCCGATGGATAACTTTCCTTTAGAACTAAAAACCGAGATATTAGGGCGACTACCTACAACAGAATGTGTTCTGCATAGCAAATATGTTTGCAAAAACTGGAGGGCCATCCTTGGTGATACTAAATTTGGTCTTCTCTTCTGAGTCACATCGCGCATGGAAGGCTACGCAGGTTCACAACTCTTCTACAATAAACATTTGAACCAGGAATTGTACGAGGCTATCGTAGCCAACAGTCATCCGGAAGATGGATTTATGTGGTATTTTACACATCCGTTGGTTGGGTCTTGCAACAGTATCGTGTGTTTATATGTCTACCATGACGGCTTCCAAGATCCTATTTACATTTTGAATCCAGAAACAGGTCAGCACATCCATCTCTCTCGAAAATCCGGGCAGGCTCCGGACGGTGGATACATGAGCTTAACAGGAGGATTTGGCTATTGTCAAAGTACTAATGAATACAAGGTGGTTCAAATTGACCCGGCGGGAAAAATTAAAGTGCACACTCTCGGCGACAAGATGGGATGGAGGAACCTTGAGGATATTTCTGTAATATTACGTGCATCAGGTGTATATGCACACATGTGTATTTTCTGGATAGACGACACATACTCAATGATAGTGTCTTTCAATTTGAGGAATAAGACGTTCAACACACACTCATTACCACCCTCTCAGATACCTTAGGATGAATTCTCAGGTGTTGGACTGATGTTGTTTGGAGATACTCTTTGTGCGTACTATGTACATGATCGTAATAAAAATGTCAGCATAGATTTTTGGACATTAGACGATAACAATGTTTTCGACACATCTCCTGGGGTACTCAGGGAATGAAATTGGGGAAACCAGTTTATAATAAAGTTACCATGACATTGGTTACATGAATGGCCGTCTTATTGCCCGATTTTCAGGGGTAAGAATAACTATATACTATTATGGGACACCCGACGTATATCGCTTTATGAAACATCCACCGGAACTTTTAAGTGAATCTCACATGAAATGCATGATCTCATTGGACGATTTTGGAGGAGTATCGCAGACATGCGATGACGATTTCCATGCCACTCATACGGTCACTTATCATCAATAAAATTACTACATTATCTTTATTAAGTAATAAGATTACTATAACCATTAATTTAATCTTATTCAGCTGCACTCAGTTTGTCAAACGCTTTTTAATCTCTGTATTACAACATATTATATAATATATATAATTATTTGATGCTTATTAATCAATTTTTACTCGTATCGATTCAACATGATTCAGCCATGATTCAAAAAAATTCATAATTTACCCCATACCATATTATATTATAATATATATTTATGATAAATACCATTACATTCTCTGAAGCACATTTAGGATTTTTTTTTTGGCTACAATGTTTTAATAGTTACAAATTCCAGAAGAATTGATGAATCCAAATATCCAATTTAGACTCGAAGTAATCAAAACAACAATGCAAAAAAAAAAAATGGTTTCAATCATTGAAATCATTATTCATATGATCACCATAACTTTTATCAAAGTCATCCCAAGATGAAAAACCCTTGGGAGGAGGATCATTATAAACAACTTCATTGGTAAGAGCAGGGAAGTCCTCCCATTCTTCATTGGCAAACTCTTCTAATATATCACCAATGCTTTCCACAAATTTATCCCAAGAAGCAAAACCATTGGGAGGATGAGAATTATTGCTTACTGGACCATTGGCAAGAACTGAAGAATTCTCATTAGAACTCATTTTCTCATCAACTTTTTTTATTTATCCCTTTCTCACTTTCTTGTTATGGTGCGCTTTTTACGACGCATCTAATCACTAAATAAACTATATCTTATACCATATATATGTATTTTCTTATACGCGTACAAGAAGGCACGTTTTATGATTTGTATTTTTGATTAAAGGGGCAACAAAGATAATTAGATTTGGAATGAATATGTAGTCGTACTTTTTTTTTCATATGCATATCTAGTATCCAAATCTAATTATATTGTGGGATATGCTTACCATGAATATAACAAACAAAATCTGGGATAAATATGGAGAGTGTGTAGATAAGGCAAAGAAGAATATTCTGCAGTAGGATAAGAATGGTTGTAATTCAGTTCTAATTAGACGCATAAAATTTTTCTTGAACTATAAAGAAATCTCTATAGAAAACTAAACAAGTTGTTAAAATTGATCATCTTCCAAGCAAAACCATCCTTTTATGGTTGTTTATTTCGATGATATTCTTCTTTATAGTGCTAACATGGACTTGCATGTTCAACATCTTCGAGAAGTACTCTCAGTTTTATGCAGGGATAAATTATTTGCGGCCATCAAAAAGTGTTCATTCATGACAAATCGAATTCTATTTCTCGGTTATGTCGTCACCAAAGATGGAATCAAGGTAGATGAGTCCAAGGTTGAAGCTGGGAGCAATTGGACTACACCTACGACATTACACGAGGTAAGGAGTTTCCATGGTTTTGCTTCTTTTTACATGCGCTTTATTCCCCACTTCAGCACCATTATAGCACCCATTACTGAATGCATGAAAGGAGGAAAGTTTTCATGGTCTGACGAAGTTGACGAAGCCTTTGAAGCTGTCAAGACAAAGATGATAATTGCACCACTGGTTGTGTTACCTGATTTCAGCAAGCCGTTTGAACTACACTGTGATGCATCGAAGGTGGGAATTTGAGTTTTTTTGAGTCAGGAAGGACGACCTGTAGCGTATTTCAGTGAGAAGTTGTGTAACACCCGCAATTTTTGCATTGCGCTTACTCAAGGATGCGTCATGGCCTGAGTTGAAGCTTCATCCTAAGCTTATAAAACTTACCCAGATGTGCATTAGGGTGTGGATGCCTTGACCTCGAATTATAGTGTTAAGGCCCTACTACGCGTGATGCGTATCCGAGGAGGCAACATAGTGCAAATGCACTATTATGCCGTGATGCATGACCCAATGCATC
>JAJJMC010005091.1:4711283-4836271 GCA_023531435.1 Papaver californicum
ATTTGCGGCCTTGCAGTCGATGGATGACCCCTACCTTTCTAATATTTTTTTGTAGAAATGCGAATACAACATATATAAGGAGGGAGCTTTGTTGGAATGTGCATGAGCGGTAATGCACATATAGATATGCGAAGTGGCCAATACGTTGGAGCATACTTGATGCATAAGCATCAATATGCTTGTAGCTTAACTGATGAAGCTTGAATGTGCATGAGGGGTAATGCACATGTACATATGCAAAGTAGCCTATACGTTGGAGCATACTTGATGCATAAGCATCAATATGCTGGTAGCTTAGCCGATGAAGCTTGAATTATGCGAAAGCATCTTTCGATCGTGTTACGTACTTGATAATGCATATTTGCATAATAAATAGCGATAGTTATGCACAAGCTAGTGCATACCTTGCGAAAGCCCTTTGGCCTACACGGACTAGGCTTTGCTTGGCCTTTGGCCTTGCGATGAAGTTGGAGTCGAAGTTGGCTTTGCCTTAATATGATTAAGTTGCTTGTCCCTTTCGAATTGACCCTTTGATGAACTACGGTCATGCTTGATCCCATAAAGGTACGAGTTGGGTACGTAGGCAGCCGCAATGCAATGAATTTAGGTGCAACACCTTGTCGCTCATATCATCTAATTTGGGAGATGATTGTGACATTATGGTAACTCATATCATCTGGCTCGGCAATGCTAAGCAAGAGATGATTGTTGCCACACTTGATGAGGTAGTTGTAATTCCAAATGATGGATTGTTCATACTTCCTTGGAACCTTTGCGGCATGGAATGGCATGTGCCTGGATGTTGCACTCTTGGCAAGAACAAGATAAGTGCAGGCTTCAGCGCATGGTCGAAGTAAAATTGATGAAGCGAAAGCTTAGGCTTGAAATAACCTAGGTGGTTATCCAAGGCATGAGTTATGCCTGGACAATAAAGCGAAATTATGTGATGCTTGCCAAAGGCATCCCCATTAACTTGTATAGCCTTCAACCCTTGGTATAATGAGGGTAAGTTGGAATGGTATGCTAGTCGAAGGTATTCACCATGGGCTTTAATGGCCTTGCACCCTTTGTAGGACAAGGGTGTGTTGGAACGATATGGAGACTACGGTTTGAGTACCATGCTTGCAAAGCATGTTTGGAGAGGAAAATATGCCTGGAACGGTATAAACGTAGATTGAATGATGTGGGAACTACGTTTTGAGTATAATGCTTACAAGGTAGGCTTGGAAAGCAAAAATTTACCTGCACTTTCCAGCGAGAAGTTAGGCTTTAAGGTCGGGTTACACTATTAAAAATCACGCATCGGGGAGTTCTGGCCTGCCCAGCGCAACGTGCCGGAGGCGGAATTTACCGGTCCGTGAAAAGTTGAATGGTGCTAAACTCAACTATTGTACTTATGATGTGGATATTTATGTTATAGTTCAAGCCTTGAAGCATTGGCGTCACTATCTAATTTATAACGAGTTCATTATGTTTTCTGATCATGATTCTTTGAAGCACGTCAACACTCAAGAGAAGCTTTCTTCTAGACATGGTATGTGGGCTGGTTATTTACAAGAGTTCACTTTTATACTGAAGCACAAAGCTGGGTCGCAGAATCAAGTTATTGATGCCTTAGGCCGAAGGAGTATAATACTCAACACCATGCGAATTGAGGTAATAGATTTTGATTCATATTCTTACCATATTCTAACTGATCCGAACTTTTCGGAGATTGGGGATGATATTATTTCAGGCAAACGAAGTGATTACCTTATGCATGAAGGTTTTCTCTTCAAAGGTAACCAATTGTATATAACTGATTCTAGTCTCCGATTGAAGATTATTAAGGAGTTACATGACGAGGGGCACATGGAAAGGGATAAGACTTTCCAACTTGTTTCGAAGTCATATTACTGGCCAACAATGAGGCATGAAGTTGCTAAATTCGTGGATAGATGTCGAATCTGTCAAGTTTCAAAAGGAAAAGCAACTAATGCAGGGTTGTACATGCCATTGAAAGTTCCAAGTCAATCCTGGGAATATTTGAGCATGTATTTCGTATAGGGTTTACCTCGAACTCAGAGGGGACATGATTCAGTATTTGTAGTTCTTGAACGTTTTTCAAAAATATCCCATTTTATTGCTTGTAAGAAGACTACTAATGCACTGAAGGTAGCTGAATTGTTCTTCCGTGAAGTGTATCGTCTACATGGATTGCCATGTTCAATTGTTAGTGATCGAGACACAAGATTCCTTAGTTATTTCTGGAAAACCTTGTGGAAATTAGCTAATACAATGCTTAACTTCAGTAGTGCGTATCATCCTCAAAGTGATGGCCAAACAGAAGTTGTGAATCGTTCGCTGGGTGATATACTACGGTGTATGGTTGGAGACAATCCGAAGAGTTGGGATCAGAAACTTTGCCAAGCTGAATTTGCATTTAATCGTTCAGTAAACCGTAGTCTGGGTAAGAGTCCGTTCGAGGTTTTTTATGGCTACAATCCACGAGCACTTGTATATTTAGCACATGTTCCTGATTTGAAGAGAATTGAAGTTCGTGCTGAAGAACATATCCAACAAGTTCACAAGTTGGCTGAAGAACAGTTGGTTCGAGCTAATGAGAGGTATAAGGAGGCGGCAGATAAGAAACACAGAGTTGTGGATTTTGCAATAGGAGATTTTATGTGGGAAATATTGACAAATGATCGTTTTGCGGTGGCGAGGATAACAAACTGAAGGCGCGCAAGATTAGTCCCTTGGAAATTATCGCGAAGATTAATCCTAATGCCTACAAGTTAAAGCTTCCAAGTCACATTTGGACTTCTTATATTATTAATGTCAAACACTTGGTGTTGCAAAATAGTGATAATTCTGATGATGACCAAGAAAATTCGAGGGTGAATTTTTCTCAACCCCGAGAGAATGATGCAGATGAGCAGGTTATAGCTTATTTGGAGGCTAAAGACCCGAGTGTCGTAATTTAGCTCAAGAGGGGTCCATTTTGATTAGAAACGGGCCAACGATCAAGACATGCAACTTTATCGCATGGTCTTCAGATTTTAGCCAAATTTTATCGTTTAGGGCTTCAAACATGCGTTTTTGCTATTTTAGGAAAGTTTTTGTTTTGTTAATAACTTCTTCATTAGGAGTCCGTTTGGGTCGCCTTTTGTGGAAAATAGTTTTAAGTTATGTGTAATTTCATTATTTTTGGTCGACCAAAATTTTCCAAAAATAGCAAATTAGGGTTTGAGTCGGTTTAGGTTTTTTTTCCATCCTTTCTTGACTAGCAATTTAGGGGTTTTTCCCCAAGTCTATAAAAGAGTCCTCCATATATTGTTTTAACAGTTGGATTTGATTAATAAGAATTATTTTCTTAAACTTGTTCAAGTTTAATTGATTATTATTTAAAGTCGGGAAACAGAAGTTTAAATAATTATCGTTGTTCATAGTCGATATTCCTAGGAATATTTGAAGTCTGAACAAAACCTTTTTTTTATTTCTTTTCTTTATTATCCGCTGCATCAGTGATGGAGGGAGATTTATGAAAATAAATCTATCATTTTATTATTATTATTTATATTTTATTAATGTTATTTTTAGTAGAAAAATAATAATTTTTTAGATTTATTATTTAGGGTAATTATGAAAGAGACTAAAAGTTTATTTTAAGAGTTTTAATAAGTTAGGAAAGTTGTCTAAAGGTAGTAGATACCTTGGGAAACAAGTTTATAGGTTTTTGGTAAGTTTAGGGTTTGTTTAGTAGGAGTTATCTATATAAGGAGCTCCAAAAACAAAATTTAGGGGGAGTTTTGATTAATTAAGATTATTTTATTTTCATTAAACTTGTTGAATTTATTGATTTTGATTTTTATTCATAGTTGGGTTTACCCCGAAGTCTGAATACTAATCTCATATCTATAGTCGTTATTCGTAGTGAATTAACGAAGTCTAGATAACCCCGTAGATTTTAGGATATCTCTTTGAAAATCAACTAATTTCTATCGTTTCTACCCATTCTACCGGTTACTTTTCAATAATATATTCCGCTACGATTATTATCATCTTTACACGCTTCTGATCTGCATCAGTTGGTTACCAGAGCAAAGTATGATTGGCAAACTCTTCTAATATATCACCAATGCTTTCCAAAAATTTATCCCAAGAAGCAAAACTATTGGGAGGATGAGGACTATTGCTTACTGGGCCATTGGCAAGAACTGAAGAATTCTCATTAGAACTCATTTTCTCATCAACTTTTTTTATTTATCCCTTTCTCACTTTCTTGTTATGGTGCGCTTTTTACGACGCATCTAATCACTAAATAAACTATATCTTATACCATATATATGTATTTTCTTATACGCGTACAAGAAGGCACGTTTTATGATTTGTATTTTTGATTAAAGGGGCAACAAAGATAATTAGATTTGGAATGAATATATAGTCGTACTTTTTTTTTATATGCATATCTAGTATCCAAATCTAAGTATATTGTGGGATATGCTTACCATGAATATAACAAACAAAATCTGGGATAAATATGGAGAGTGTGTAGATCAAGCAAAGAAGAATATTCTGCAGTAGGATAAGAATGGTTGTAGTTCAGTTCTAATTAGATGCATATAATTTTGCTTGAACTATAAAGAAATCTCTATAGAAAACTAAACAAGTTGTTAAAATTGATCATCTTCCAAGCAAACCATCCTTTCAGTTCTGTGTCAAGTTGCAGAGTATCTCTAGAAATTCAAGCATATAAGTCTTTCTGCTCAATATATTCATCAATTGATCTTTTTGGTATTTAACAAATTTTGAGGATTTTTATTCATATGATTTTTATCATTATATACAATTTATTTTATTTATTTTGCAAATTGAGAAGGGTTTATTTCTTTATAAGCATATGGTTTGATGGTTCTGGAGAGCAATATTTAAAAAATTACTAGGCTCTTATTTGATTGTCATTTGGGGATTTTCTTAATTGATGATTTTATCATGAGTTTTGTCTGATGCCTAGGTGTGGTATGCATGTCGTGATATTGTATAGTCAATTAGCGAAGGAATTTTTTTTTGTATTGTAATATCATACTTTGTTGATTCACATAGCACATAACAGATGCAAGATGCCATACTCTGGATGGTTGTTTCTTTATGTAATAATGGTGTTTGATTATATGACATGATCAAGCTTTTACAATACTCGTATACCTTTCTTTGTGAACAACACAGTGGTGCAATAATAGACTACGTCAAAAAAATGTATGTTTTTTCTATTATCCAAAACAGATGTTCTAAGTTTTGGAGTTCTAATTTTAATATATTCGAAATATATGAGGACTTAGTTTTAATCTAGCTAGATTTAGAGACATTTATAGCCAAAAATGGAAAATAGGGGGGCTACATAGGATGATATGAATGAAAATAACAAAGGTAAAAGAATTTGTATTGATATGGAGGACCGAGAGGTTACCTCTAACATGACCCATCTTCAAACAACAAAGGACAATGTTGGTGAACTAAATTTGACACTATTGAAGGAATTGAAGAATTTTATGGATGAAAAAATTCAGAAAGGAGAGCAAAAGAGAGACAATAATGAGGCAGTTGCAGAGCAAGCAAGGATGAGAGTAGAGAAAGAAAAGAAGGCTCTAAAAGAAATGGAAAAGCATAGAAGACTTCTACATTTGGCCCAAGACGCGCAAATCAGAAATCGACTCAAGGGAAGAAAGAACCTCTGGGTACCACCAAATTTTATCAAGGCATGCAGATGAATTACATAGTTTCTTACAAGTGCGCTTATTGGGAGAAGATTTCAATCAAAAAGGTTCTGGATGATGTTTACAAATCCGAAACGGAACAAGAAGAAGACTAAATTGTGGTTGAAACATCTGATGAAGAAAATGAAGAATGAGAATGGGGAGTCCATGTCTGATTGAGAGTTAGATTGTGAAAATGTAGATCCCTAGTTTAACCTAATCGGTTATTTGTTTGGTATAGTCTTTTGGAAACTTTATTGGGATACTGGTGGTTAGCATGTGAACTTTTTGGTATAGTGATGGCTTAAAGTTGCTTCATATTTGCATTTTCTTGTTTGTGTAGATAGTTAATCCCTGATTTTTAATATAAATCGTGCATATGATTATTGTATAAGTGATTGGTGGTCTGTTATTACTCTTTGTATACATACGACTCTTGCAACGAATAGTTAAATAATTTTATTAGGACCCCAACCATATTTCTACAAGTGGTAATGACAAGTTTTTAACGTAAACTGCAGGTAACTGAGAATTTACAATGGATCCTAGAGTAATTAATAAATCTTGGATGGGTACCCGATAGAACCAAAGAGCCTTATCTTGAGGGAGTAGAGATATTTATAAAGTATGTTGTCCACCGATGGAAGATTGAGAATCGGATGGAATCACGTGATGCTGATGAACCAATTAGGAATTTATGTACATGTGTGAAATGTTTAAACCGCTACACTCACAATGTGTACACTGTTAAGTACCTTTTAACATTTAAATGAAGAAATGCAGAGTATACCATATGGACTGAACATGGGGAAGAATATGACGGTGACGTTGACGACGACAAACATTTGCTCACATGAAAATGTATTTGTATTTTGATGGTTTTGAAGGAAGTACATCCAGAATTCATGTATACATTCAGAAATCACTTGAAACCACATCTGTTATCTTGTTATGCATGTTAGCGGTCCATGCGAACTTAAAATTTAGTTGTGTTAATACTTTTTCAAGGTTATATAACAACTTTAGCAACACGTACTCCACATTTTATAAAATTACCTGTCAATTTTTTTTTATAATTCGTGCCTTAATCATATAATTTTTTTTTGTAAATTTGGTATGGAATGAGTATTAACTGCATCTAATTTCATTTTTTAGAGCCGTCAAAGCAGAAAATTATGTAGTATAGTAAAAAATAGCGATATGAATGTTATTTCAAGTTTGACTTGAGAAAAATCTTAAAATGGCATATGCAACATGCCGTCCATGATACACCTGTTATAAATAAAAATATTACCTTCCTTTTTTAATTGATCGCCATTTAAACTTTAGTTTATTCTTTACCATAAGAAGAAAAACCGCCAAAAATAACTCCTCTCAAGTTTGAACAAGCCTTTGTGTTCATCTCTCTCGTCCGTTTCTTAAAATATTTCATGTTTTACTTTTTAATCTTCTAATCTATCCCTAGAAAACAAAACAAGTGGTTTAGTTTGATCATTATCCTACCAAAACCATTCCCCTACCAGTTTTGCTTCAACTTGCAGCATACTTGGTTTGATCGTGTAAGTACTTATGTTCGGTACTTTTTTGTTATTCGGGATTATAACTCTAATGGTCATTGGAGGATTAAAATTTCTTTTTATGCAACTGAATATAGCTAGGTAGTTAATCTCTTATTTTTGGTATAATTCATATGATAATTGAACTTCAGATTGTGGTTTATGATTAATCTTTGTATACGTAATTAAGACTTTTTGAAATGATAATTAAGATTTTATTAGAACCACAACAACGTTTATACAGGTGGTAATGACTAGTTATTTACGTGAAAAGGTAGCTGAAAATTTATAATGGATCCTAGAGTAATGGATAAATCTTGGATGGGTACCAATAGAACCAGACAGCCTTATGTTGATGGATTCGATGCATTTTTAAAGAATGATGTCGACCACTGGGATATTTCGAATCTGGTGGCACGTGACGATGACGAACCAGTTAAGATTCCATGTCCATGTGCGGATTGTATAAACCTCTACCATCGTAAAGTGGAGAAAGTTAAGGTACCATTTACAATCTAAGGGAATAAATCCAAAGTATACCAATGAGATAAGCATGGGAGGCACCAATAAGGAGACCTGGTAATGGCTATGATGGCCCGCACTATGAAGAAAATGTTGATTACCCAACAAATGCTGAATAGGCTAGAGAAATGGTTGAAGCTTTAGGAGATCATTTCCAAGCGGATTCTGAGAAGTTGCTACATCTACTTGAAGATGCTCAGAAACCTCTCTATGGAGGATGTTCCAAATATACAAAGATATCTGCAATGTGTAAGTTGTTCAACTTGAAGAGAAAGCACGAAGCATCAGAAAAATTCTTTAATGAACTTTTACCTTAGTTAAAGATATGCTCCCCCCATGAAATGGATTGATGAAAAATACAGATGAATCTAAGAAGATGATGAAACAATTGGGTTCAGGGTATGAAAGGGTACACGTATGTATCAATGACTGCATTCTTTATATGAAACGGTACAAGGATGGCGTCAAGTGTCCAGCCTGTGGGGAACCAAGATAGAAAGTTGACACAAACACACAATAGGTTTACGAGAATATTCCGGAAAAAGTATTGCGGTATTTCCCCATCATCCCAAGATTTCAACGGCTGTTTCAGTCAAAGAAACAAGTTGAGTATATATATTATGGCATAACAAGCATCGAAATAAAGAGGAGGGTGTTTTACGGAATCTGGAAGACTCACCACAAGGGAAAACGATAGATGAAAGATACAAAGAAATCAGTGACGATGCTAGAAATATGCGACTAGGAATTTCGGTTGACGGAGTTGACGTATACAAAGGCACGTTGAAACATCACAGTGTATGGCCAATTCTGACCGTGATTTACAACCTTCCAACGTGATTGTGTATGAAAAGAAAGTTCACCATGTTGTCATTACTGAAAGATGGCACGCCTTGTAACAACATCAATGTTATGATGGAACCTTTCGTTGATGATCTTAAACGTTTATTTGAAGGTGCCGAATGTTTTGATGTGTTAGCACAAGAGTATTTTACTTGACGTGCAGTTGTTTTATGGACAATAAATGATTATCTTGCTCTCAGTACACTGCGTGGTTACAAATACCCGGGAAAAATGGCTTGTGTCATGTATGGGAAAAACACCAATTATGACAGACTCAAAAATTACAATTAAGAGTGTTATATCGGTCATAGAAGATATCTACCATATAATCATCCATTCAGAGGACAAAAGGGGTTCAATGGACAAGACAACACGGTGTAGCTCCGGAACTTAGGACCGGGGAACAAATATACAAGGAGGTAAGATCTATAGAGAATTCATGGGGAAAGGGACCGTGGAACATTGAAGTGGAATTGGAGCAGAGTTGAAAGATAAAAGTGAAGAGAGTCCAAAGGACAATTCAACTTAAAAGGTCATTGGGGGGGGGGGGGGGGGCCAAAAATAATGGGAAAAAAAACTCAGCATATGGTTCCGGCTCCTCCCCTATTGGCGGCATCATCTTGTCTTCCATTTATAGATTTCATGCACGTCGAAAAGAATGTCTGCGAGAGCCTCGTTGGAACATTGTTGAATATAGAATTTAAGACGAAAGATGTAGTGAATGCTCGATTGGATTTGCAGACGAAAGATGTAGACGAAATATGTAGTGAATCACTTGACTATCACATTCTAATGCAACAGTTTTTTCCCATTGCTATTAAATCAATTATGCCACAACCAATAAGATACGTTATTATCAGGTTTTGTTATTTTTTCAGAGCAATATCAAGCAAAGAAATAAAGGTGGTAGAGCTAGATAAATTGCAGGATGATCTCTACGTGAAGTTGTGCTTACTAGAGAAATACTTTCCTTCATCCTTTTTCGATATCATGGTTCATTTAACTGTGCATCTTACCAGGGAAGTTAAATTATATGGTCTTGTATGCTTTTGATGGATGTATCCCTTCGAAAGGTGCATGAAGGTTATTAAATGGCATGTACGAAACAGAAACAAACCCGGAGAAGGCATTGCTGAAGGGAATGTTGCAGAAGAGATAATAGAGATGTTCAGTGAATACCAAAGAAACATGAAGACAGTTAGAATTCCACCTCACAAGCATAACACATATGACAATGGTGAAGATTCATTTCCTTTAGACGGAAAAGGAATATCAGTTGGTAAATTGATGGTTATCACTGATGAACTGTGGGAGAAAGCGTATTTTAATGTACTGCAGAATTCGCCTGAAGTTGTTCCTTACATCAGGTTAGTATTAGTTTTAAACTTTTTTAGTTTCTTTTGTTTTTTTATTTTTTGGCATGTGATTTTTTTTTTGAAAAGATAAGTTGTACTGCCCAGCCGACACATTGATTTTTTGCGCGAACAACATCCCAATGAACGGGAAGCACAGCGACATAACCGGTATGGTGAAACGTTCAGGGAATGGCTAAAAAATGAGGTAAGAGTTTGCACAAAATGTTACTTTTTTCATGTAACTTTTGTGTCAAGATGAAGGCTAATCCGTATAATGTATTTCAGGTTATGAGAGAGCGGGTAGCCTCTAAAGAAATGTCAGTGAGAGATTAAGGTGGCTCTCATAGAAACCAAGCCTTGATGTAATGAAATTCGAAGCATACCAGATCAATGGATACATATTTCGCACAATCTCATGAAGGTTCAGTGAACCAGAATAGCGGGATTTACGTACAGGCAACTGACACAAACATTAGAAAAGAGGGAGTAACCCTTGATCATGCGGATTATTTCGGTGTTTTACAAGAGATATGAGTGCTGACTTATCATGAAGATAAAATGCCCCTTTTCAAGTGTAATTGTGTTGAAAATAAAAAAGGGGTCTCAAAAGATAGACTTGGATACATTTTGGTTGAGCTTGATATGTTAAGACATAAGGAGGATCCATTCATTATAGCCTCACAAGCTAAGCAGGTAATTTATGTGAGAGGCCAGGAGAATAAGAAAAAATCAATTGTGTTAGTATCACCTCCCAAAACCTACAGAGATATCTATCATGATGTCGACGAGAAATTCAGTACGGAAATTCATTGTCGGAATGAATTTAACCTGCCTCCTGTAGATCCACTTGACTTGCGTAAGGAATCCAAGGATGATTACTATCGGACCGACGTTAAGGGGAAAGTTGTACGGAAATTTGAATAGAAAGCCACAGGGAAATCCAAATCATGACATGCTCAATCTATTCCAATTTTCTGCTGTTGTTGCCAATTTGTCGGTTCTTTATGAGGATTGTTCTTGGCTTTTGCCTTGGGTCGAGACTCGAGTTTGCTCTATTATAAGGTTTCTATTAATTGTATGTTATTTTTTCCTTTTGTTTCATTTATGGATTCACCTTTTTTTCTTGACTTTCAAATTGGATTCCCTTTGCTTCTTCTCCGCCAGTCTACAATAATACAAGTTTGCAATCTTTGGTTTTTGTTAGTGAAATTATAGATAATCATACTGGTATGAACCTCTTTTTATATAAAACGTATCAAGAACTTCATAGCTGATAAACATGCTTTTCATGCGAGAAAGCATTATACTAAAGGTTACTTGGGATTCCTCTCCTTATTTTTTGTTGCACTATGTCCGCAAGGAGTCTCTTGTACATGTTTGTAACTCTATTCTAGTTTAATATTATTAGTGTGTTGCTTAGCAAAAAAAAAAATAGGATTAAACTTTCTCCTAAAAATTAACAACCTAAGCGACAAACACATGTGCACAGCACAAACATTACACACATGTGAATCTGACAAAACAGAAACAAATAAGGTAAGGTGTGTTAGAAAAACCTTACGGACACTAGTTTATAAATTCTTAAATATTAAACAAGCTCATAGTTTACCAATAAGCTATACCCCGGGCTTCATCCATGTTTAGATTCCTCGAATTATAACACGCCCATGTATAATCCTGGAATAAGTTGTAAAATTAGCATATGGACTAGCCCAAAATTAATATGTAAGTTGTAAAATTAACTTGTGGACTTGGGGGGTGGTCGGTTTTCAATCAACCAAAATAATTCAGGTTCTTACTTCACTAATATAGATTAGAGTATAGCAATAAGAACAAGTTCGTTCCCACAGAGAGACGAGTGATTGTTAATTACTTTCGATTACTTATGTAAACAGGGGGGTTTTGGTTGTGATTATAACTAAATTATACTAAAGCAAATTGATTAAAACGAATATCAGAGGTAAAGAACATTGGTTAGAGAGTTCATCTTCCATCTTCCAACATTTTATCAATCAAATCATACTCAACATTCATGCACTATCAATATCAATAACCCTAAAGCATCCTATCTCAGGCTTACTCCGGCAAAACTCCTATTATCATCAAAGGAGCAAGCGCCACTCTTTGAATCCTTTTCACCGAATAACTTGGCGCAAGAGCCACTCAAGTTTAACCCAATGAAAGCAATGGTCTTTGTGAGTTGAGGTTATTCTAAGCAATCCGGCGCAAGTGCCACTCGGATTTAACCTAGGTCATGCTTCTACACATAACTGCATGGCAACATCCCGTCGTTAACAACTATGTTATACTACTCGTAACAAGGGTTTTTCGATAATTCCGGATCTCAAACCCTAGTTTAGTTATAGATGTCAATGCATGATCATCTAATTTGCAACTTAAACAAACAAGCAATCCATCATATAAAGCGTTATTAACGGTAGAACATAAGCGATATTGAAGAGATTATGAACATATGAGAATGAGCCATTCAATTAATAAACATGTTTTCCAACTTAGGACTACATCCCTAACCAATAAGAAAGGTTTAGTTCATCATGGATTTCTCAAAATCCATGGAAAATAATTAAGAAAACAAGTAAATCAAACCCGAGAAATCGTGATGATCAATCGCCACTCCAAGCCCTAGCTCCTTGTATTATCCTTTCTCCAAAAGTTTCCGTGTACCTTCCAATCTCCCCTTTCTTTCTGTCTATCCCGGTATGTCTCTGTACGTCTCTGTACAGGTCCTCTTTGTATGTGAAGGTCCTCTATTTATATAGAGAAGTCACCGCCTATGCCTTTGTTTTGGAGTTTCACCTTGATTAGGAAGCTTGTCACCCCACCGACAAATTTCTTTCCGTGTTATACACGGTTTACAACTGCCTTTCGCGTCAAGTATTTCCTAAAATTTCTAATACACGCTCAATTGAATCTCGGTACAAAATTCAAGTAAGTTATTATCCGTGTAAACCCCAGTTTTTGTATCCTATTCAAACTCTTCTCATATCCTTCCCTGACTTCTCAACTTCGAGCATTCCCTGTTCACTGACTATTCGAAACTCAAACTCGACTCTTTCCAAATTACCTCTCTTCTCTAACTATTCTCTTTCGCTGCAGCAATCAACACGGGATCTACGTCTCTACCACCAAGCCATCGTTCATCTTACCCATTAATGGCAGCAAAGAAACAACTTCTATCACACAAACTCGAGCAACAGCACAGCCAAACGAGAACTCCATCAGACCACATCCTCTCCTTTTACTCGAACAGGTTCAACTTCTCTGTTTTCTTATTTGAACTCGATCATTAGACAATGTCCCAAACTTTGTTTTCTCTCCATGAACTCACTGAGCTATTCAAACTCAAAATCAGGTTCACTTGACAATCATCGCTGCCATGATCATCAATAGCACCATCACAGGCTCAACTCATCTTCTCACTGCCATTGCTGCTATTATCTCAAGCTTCTCTGCCTTATCTCACCGTGATCATCATCAGCTGCCATCACATCCTACCACAGAACCGAGCTTTAACTTTTCCCGTTCACCATCATCATAGTCAGCAGCTAACTCCATCAATAAAGCCTTCACTGTCAACAGTTCATATCGATCTCTACAATGGCAGAAACTCTTTCTCACCGATTGATTCCATCACAGACTCCACCAGCACCTTTGAACCTCATTACTGCCATTAATCCACCCAATTCACAATCATCAGTGTCACAAAGAGCGACCGGAGTTGGCTCTGTTTTTTCATTCGAAATGGTGAAGAAGACGGGAGGTAGCCCCGAGTAAAACAGCTGATGCTTTTATTAACATTTGAATCATGGCAGCCCTGAGTAGAAGTGCAGGCGCCCATAACAACATTTGAATTTCAGTTTCCCCTTAGCGTACAACAGGTTGTCAATAACAGTTTTCTTGGAAATGTCCATTGTGCCCTTAATTCTTGTTTCGCTCATAACTTTCTCATACGAAGTCAGAATGACCTCGTTCTTTCGCCATTGGCTTCGTAATGTAATTTTCTACAATATGGAGAGTAGAAATCCTGTAATAGACTGAGATCTACTGGATCTTTGGAAATTCTTCTCTTGTAAAGCTTCATTTCACTTGTTTCGGAGATATAACCTAATAAAACACATAAACTACAAAAGTAATACTAACACACGGTAATTCACACAGAATCTAGCAAATAAGTATAAGGAAATAATACTTAAAATGTATAAATTATGCACTTATAAAGGGGCTCAATCCCCATTTACTATCCATTTGATGTAACTTGTAACTCAAACTGGTGTGATTAAATGGTGTCTTTTTGGACATGCAGATAGTCTCCCAAAGGGCGTGTGAAAATGAGCTATTTGGACACGCAAAAAAATCTACGAACTTGTCCAATAAATCCTACCCTTTAGACACACATAGAAAACTCCGAAGTAGCGTGTCTAATGAGCTAACATTTAAACCACGCAGAACAATTTATGAATTGGCGTGTCCAATAAAACTACCTTTTAGACATGCGGGGAAATCTACATAGTGGCGTGTCCATTAAAAATAACCCTTTAGACACGCTCACAAATTTCTGGAGTGGAGTGGCAAATCTATTGCACATTTCATCGACAAACACAAAATAGGCGTTGCTAAATGGTACATTTTGGACACACCATGCTTAACGTGGTTTTTAATGGACACATGGGACAGGCTAACTGAGTGTAATGTGGTTGAATGTGTCAGTAATAGACACGTAGTTTTTTAGTGGCGCGGCTACATCTACGATTTTTGATATATAACCACGCAAAAAATCAGACACGTGTCAAGGAAAAATATAAGTGGTGTGTCAAAAGACCATTTGTGTACTAGTGTATAGAGCAACTTGAACCTAGCTCCTAGATGGATCATCCACTAGTATAGAGCGAAACGAATTTGTTCCAGGTGCAATTATTCCGCAGATGAATCCCTTGAACTCGTTCAATATACACATATCGATATTAAGACTCATATTGAGTAATATCGATTCATTATTATATCACATCATCTATATATACCTTCAGTACTTGAAGTGTATTTATCAATAATGCAATACTGAACTCATCCATGATCACTCTCAACGGAGTTGCATGGACCTACTATTGTTCTGTATTTATTAAGTCTCCAATTGAGCAATATTGAACTTGTCTCAAGTCGTAGAACTTCCACGGTTGAAATCCTTGAACTTGTTCTATATATGTATCAGTGCTTAGATTATAATCATCTTATTGTTCTATGGCATCACTGCCTCAACACTCATCTTAGTGTCCTACGGCACCACTGCCTCAACACCCATCTTAGTGTTCTGACGGCAGCATTGCCTCAACACTCATTCTAGTATTCTTACGGTAGCATTGGCTCAACACTCTCTTCAACCAACTAATATTTAAAGACCTTCCAGTTGTTACGGTAGAAGAAGAATGCTTCAAGTGCCTAAGAGTACAATTGCAGAAAGAACAAAACTTGTTCAAATAAAATAAATAAATATTATTCCAGATAGACTTAGTCTGAAGCGGATTTGGTCCTTCTGCCATGCTAGTCTTACCTAGTTGTACCTACTAATCCGTGTTCTTCAGAAAAAGCTCTTTGCGCCAATTATACCTCATAGGTTGTTCATCTTCAGACGGTTACCCGACGCTGCAAAGTATCAACTAAAATCAATTACAAAATTTCTAGTAAAATCTAACCGATTAAATTAGGTTATATTATTTATATTTTGTAAAAACTCACCATTCAATGCTTACTACGGTACATTACTGTACCACACTAAGCAGGGGACTTAATGTAGATGGTGGATTTTTTAATAAAAGGTAAAATAGTAATATCGCATCTGCCCAACTGTCGAAGTGTAGAATAATGAAATTTTATATATACTACTAACCTTGTGTCAAAAGCAAAAAATTTATATTTTATATTCAACAAGAGAATTATAATATTGAACGCGCACTACATGCATCTCATACTGATCTTGTATAGGCTTCTCAGACGGTTACCCGACGCTGCAAAGTATCAACTCAAATCAATTACAAAATTTCTGGTAAAATCTAACTGATTAAATTAAGTTATATTATTTACGTTCTGTAAAAAATCATCATTCAAAGGATTACTGCGGAACATTACTGTACCACACTAAGCAGGGGACTTAATGTAGATGGAGGATTTTTTAACAAAGGGTAAAATTGTAAAGTCGCCTCTGCCCAGCTGTAGAAGTGTAGAATAATGGATTTTATGCTACTGACTCGGTGTCAAAAGCATAAAATTTACATCTTATATTACGTAAGAGAATTATAATATCAAACGCTCACTACATGCATCTCATACTGATCTTATACTCTCTCTAAAAATATACATATGATATTAGAGCCTCACTCGGCTGAGCTCTCAATATTCAACATACAACATTGGTGTTGTACAACTCAGTGCTCACTCTTCTACAATGATAGGAAAACTCCTAGATGAAATAATCACTAGTATAAAGCAACACTATCCTTATAATTCACTGGTGTTGACCCAAGATGATCTCTAACTATACAGAATACGCATCCAGAACATATCTTTGCTCCCAAATCGATGCTAATGCTCCTAGATATATTGCCTACTACTATAAAGCAACTTGATTCCTCTTTACATTCCCGGTTGAATTTATAGATTGACTTTATATCAATATTCAAAACTTGATTGAATAACACTGATTTATCAAAAGGCATGACAAGTCGTGTGCGAATGCACTTAGTCGAATCATCACACCTTCGTGTAAATACTCATTCATCGTTACGCAAAATGCAAAGCTAAAGCTCCAACAATGATTGGTCAAGCTTGAATAACACATTCCCAATGTTGGTTGCATCAAAAATCCCAATATTAGTTGAAAGATAACAAAACCCTAACATTGGTTAATACCCAATTTCTGACATATCATCATAATCACCCTGCCAAAACGTGGCAATGGGTATGGAATGGGGCAAAATGTTCTCAACAACATATGTTCCTGTATGTGTGTACTACAACATAGTAAAAGGGCATCTCATTCCAAGAAACGGTCTAAGAGGTATGGCGCAAATCCTAGACGAACTACAAGCTGAAAACTGTCAGAATTTCAAGTAAAAAGTTTCTGGAAGGTTACTGTTTTGTCCGTTTGACGGCCGAAACGAGCTCAAAACCTAAACCCTTCCACATGGGGATGTAGCCAGCTATTTCAGGATTCCGAATTGGGGATGATGATCAAAAAAAGGACATTGTATGAAGAATCGAAAGTGTATTTACTAAAGAACGTCATATCTGAAAATTTTGGGAATAAAAGCCAACACCCATGGATGTAAATAACAGTAATGCTCTAAAGAGAAAAGCTTTGAAGAGCAAGAGATTTAAAGAGCAAATCTATAAATAGAAAATAATAGAAATAATATGAAAATAAGGAGATTGTGGGACCGGTGCCAACCGACCAGTCGACCGGTCTCCCTTGGACAGTCCCTACTCCTATATTTTCTCCAAACTTTATTATTTTTATTTTAAGGTTTTACTTGTTTTGTTGAAACTCTTTTGCTCTTTCTACAAAAACCTAGATTATCTTGCTTCAAATACCATAGCTACAGAGCTATATAGAATGGTCCCGCTATTATTTAATTAAAATATTATTATTTAATATTCTCTAAACTTCGGTCTTTATACCAATTGGCCTTCACATCAATTGTCCTTTCACACCAAATTATCTCTTTTAAATATTATCAAAATATTGCTAGAGAGACGACATGATACGCGAAGCATAGTCCCGCTGACTACCAAATTCGTGCTTAGTCCATAGCTGGTCCTACCTTTGACCAGCTACCTATTTGGTCGGTCCTCCTTGGGACTCTCCCTATTCTCTAATTGGTCTCTCCACTAGTCCCTCATCTACCATTGGTCTATCTGCCATTTGGTTCGTCTGTCATTGGTCCATCTGTCATATTAGGGTTAACTGTTTCGATTGGTCCCGCAACCAATATTTAAAATAACCTCAATTTATATTACTCTGATGAGGCTAAATATTATAAAAATCGCTAGAACTCTCACGAGTTGATGCTCACACGACTTGGTGCTCGCACGACCTAGCGCTCACGTGACTTGAGGCTCACACAACTCGAGGCTTGAACGAATTGATGTTCGAACGACTCGGTGCTCATACGAATTCGTTCATGTCAATACGTCTTTGATCAATCCAGTAATCTCATTAGACTTATGCTTACTAATTCAACAATATCATTTGAGTATCATTGCTCCTCAGCTGACATAATGATACACCACAACTACCAACGTCAATATCGATCAGACTCTACGTCTACGATGTAACATCCCGAGTTCCGGACCTGGGTCAAAACCATATGGAGATCTGAACTCAAGGAGTTACGGGTCGGTACGAGATTAATGCATAGATTTTATTATCAATAGTTATTTCACCAAACACAACTGAACTTTTTTATACTTGACTTTAAGCATATGTATTTAGTATTTAAACATCTATAATAACATTTAGACAAAACATTTAGACCGAATTACACTTCAAGCAATATTTATAAGAAAGCAACATAATCATCAAGGTAACTAACTTCTTAGTTCCAACTTCTGAGAAATATGCAGGAATGTAAATTGGGATGGGATGAAAGCTCAGTAGGATGCATTCCCAATCTCAAAACGTGCATAACATTATCAATGATTCAAACAAAATACAACATGAGTATACGACATGATTTTGAGCAATCAATGATACATATATATTCAACCAACAAGATTATCATACAAGTATTATTTTCAACAAATCATTTAATTCATTTGTTCAATTATGAATTCACAACACCAATATTGTTTCTAACAAATCATCTAATTAAGATTTCAAAACAAGACTTCACAATATTAACAATATTTCAAATAATTTATCAAATTAGATTTCAATATATAAGTTCATGGTACGAATGCCCTTGGTTCGTACACCCACCTATCGTTTATCTGGCACGAACAACCGCTATCGATGGCCAGGAACATAAGTTCCTACATGGAGATCATTACCCATTAATTCTCGGGGATCATTACCTGTTTTACTTTCGAGGATCATTATCCTCCATTAGCATGGAACCAAGTTCCATCTAATGGAAAAACATAAACTCATTTCCTTTTTCGTAAATTATTTTGACAAACAATACTAGCAAACCATGGCTTAGAAACATATGACAAACAACGTGTATTTCTTTTAATCATTTAAGCAAACACACTAACTGTAGAATATTATATTACAGGTTTCATAATGATAACTTAATCCGATCGTCTTTAATTTTATATGAATATCCCTAACATATCCAAAGTTTATATCAAACCAACGGCTCAAACAAAAGATATTCATTTTACAAGATTATTATAAAAACTGAGCAGATTACATTATGTTACCAAAATATTCAATTCATATTAATCTCAAATTGAGCAAATACATATCACAATTAAAGATAAGATAATCATTTTAACATTATTAAGATTACCAAAATCAATCAAACATGTGATAAAGAGAAACTTTCAAGAATTTCAGAAAATATTATCAACTAAAAAAACATTTAACGGTGAATTTACGGTGGATTATGATAAAATTTTAACCATTGATACCTAATAATGTTGTATACCAATATAAGAAGCATGATCATCAATCAAAGATACAGATTCATTTGAATAAATTAATGAAACCTAACCATATAAAATCGTACGAAGTGAACACCCAAAGAAAACATCAATAGATAAAGGTTTTAGCATTCTATATTTTTATCAGCTACAAATTCCTCTTAATTCTCCATAGTCTTCTTCTCTAAATACCCTAACTTCCTCTCCTTCTCCTTCTCTCTAACCTTTTTGTTTTTCTCCCTAATTTAATTTAAACCTTATACTAATATGAAATATCATATTAATAATTAATTATCTCTTCATTTTATTTACTTATTAAAATCAGATATGTGACTATATTTCCACCCAAAACTTGTAGCTTTCCAAGTTCAAGCAACCCACCTAGGCCAAGGAAAAGGAAACAATAACCTAAGCTAACTCGGTTAAAACTCGACCCAAAATGGTATAAAAACTACAGGGTATTACATACGATTTGTTAAGCATCACTGATTGTTTCAGCACACAACTGGTTCTTCGTCCATCAATAAGTCAACATGCTAGACTCATCAATATGTTAAGACCGACAGTCTAGCTAGGTAACAACAAACCAATTGATATATGTCTATAAAATAGACTTAACCATGCTCGAGACATCGTTTATGTCACATGGGAAATATTCACTAGGATTTTAGTCTGATGGACTACATCACATGTGGTGTAACGATGAACCCACGACGGGAAAGTATAAAAAGTTATGTCGGATGTTGAATGAGTGAAGGGAACAGTGGTTGCACAACTGTCATGTCCCACTAACACCATGGAGTCGGTTTTCACCATGATTTCCATTTTTCTACTTTTCCACTTCTCTGCAACTGTCATCACTTACAAGATCAACAAGTTAATTTCCAATTCTATAAATAGGTTCTTCAGCCTATCGACAAAAAAACAAGAGTTTTATCTCACAAGCAATTGAATGATCACAGAGCTATTTCCTTTGAGACTCTCATAAAACTTATGTTTGTCTTCACAGCAGTTTAACACATCTCATCATCATTGATATTCAATCTCATTGATCTCAATACCTTCTGTGCTTCCCTTCCTATAGATCAACCCTTCTCATTCCTTTGTGACTGAAACAAAATTCGAATGGTAATTCCTTGATTTAGGATAATTTCGTACAGATTGATCTCTCGAATCTTGAAAGTACTTATACAATACAAATGTTTGGTGTTTAAGCGATTTGGTCTTTAATCGATTCCCTCTTCAAGCGATTTGCTTCAGCTGGCATAACTTGATCCCTCATTTTCTCTTACTAGCATTAGTCTTCTTCACCATTTCCCTATTTACCCTCAAATCGTTTTTACCCACAAACAAAACTCTAACTAGAAAATGGATCTTGTTAATGATTTTTTTTACTCCTGATAACTTCCAAGCAATTTCCGCATGAATTCTTGTTTCTAGCAGTGACGGATTGATATGCCATGCACCAAAGATGATATTTCACCGTAAAATATGCTTATAAAGTTATAAGTGGTCTAGTCTCTAATAACATGAATATGGTTTATAAAAAAATATGGAACTTTCATGTTTTACCAAAAATTCAGATTTTCATTTGGAAGTGCTTTGAAAATATTATTCCTGCTAATTGAGTAATCTCTTTCTTTATAGAAATAGTCATGAAACCTCTTGTTGTTTATTTGATGGTATTTCAGAAGACACTATTGAACATCTATTACTTCAGCGTCCTTATGCGAAAGCGGTTTGGGTAATTATTTTATAGGTCAATATGTTATGTGCAATTCTAAATCTAATATTTTTATTCATGATTGGGTTTCAAAATGGTTATCTAACACTGCTAATACAGTTCATATTTGCATGTTTGTCACAACTGCTTGGTGCATTTGAAAAGATAGATGTTATACGGTCTTTCAAGACAAAAATCATAATCATGTAGCTACTGTTCATTTGGCTAATAAAATATTTAATGGGCCATATTAATACTATAATACAATTCAGGTTACTTCTCTCCCCTCAAACTCAGTTAGTTGAGATTGATAACAACTTGATTCCTATTATGAGTGGTCTTTCTTTTGATTGCCTTAGAATCTTCTGTGATGCTTCTTTTGATAAGAATACTAACCAGGTTGGATTGGGTCTCTACTTGAATGAAGGGGGTAAGCTTAATATTCTGAACTGCATTTTATCTTATCTTCTTTTATACTACTTCTCCCTTTTTAGAGCTCCGGTTTCCGTTTTTTAATAAACTTGAGAAGAAGATGAGAAATTTCCTATGGAATGATTCTAAATGCTCTCATTTGATAAACTAGAAAATAGTGTGTGATTTTAAAGAGAGGGGTAGGTTAGCTATTTTTAACTTAAAGATAATGAACTTGGTTTTACTATCAAAGTGGTGTTGGAGATTTGGTTTAGAAAAGAGGCATTTGTGGTACCTGATTATTGTAGAGAAGTATGGCGCAAAAACTTCAAACTGGTATCCAGATAAGGTGTCTTCATATACTGGAATTTTGGAAAGCAATAGCCGAAGATGGATAGATTATCAATTTACATTCTACTATTTCTATACATTATGGAAATTTGACTTCTTTCTGGTTTGAAGTCAAGTGGATTGGTATGGTTCCACTATTTCTAATCATATTTCTATGGAGGATAATTGGTTATTCGATTTTAGAATAAGGTTATAATATGTTGAAGTAGATCAACTTGCAGAACTTCTTCATCGTATTAGCAGTAATCCTCCTATTCTTGATGATTCTCAAGATACTAGGAGATGGGCTTTGGAGGCGGATGGTGTTTTTTCTGTCAAAAGCTTATATTCAAAGCTGAAAAAATGAGGGAATTGATGATTTTCCTCAATCCTTCATCTGGAAGCTTAACATCTCACCCAAGATTAATTTCTTTGTATGGTGCGTAGTGCATGGTAAAGTTAACACTCTAGATTTGTTAGCTAGAAAAGGTATGAGGTTAGATGACTCTGGTATCTTGTGTGGTAATTCAAATAAAACTTCAGAGCATGTTCTGTTACATTGCAAGGTAGCACACAGAGTCTGGGCCATATTAACCCCATCTAGTTGGTCGTGGTGTTTCCCAGGACAGTCTATGACTTGGCCAAATGCTGGCACATTAACAACTTTTCTAGTTCTGGAAGACAATTATGGTTGTTGATTCCTGCAACTGTTTGTGGGTCTTATGGAGAGAACGCAATAATCGTACTTTTGAAGAAAATTATTGTTTCAAGACAGACAAGGATTTGGAGACTGAGGCGCAAACTTTGGTGCTTGCTTGGGATGCGGCTTTTGGGTATAGGGACTTTGCTAATGTTTCGAGCACCATTTTTAACTGGGACTCTATTTTTGCTTAATTTTTTTTTCTTATTTTGACTACCTATGGTAGCTACTTTGTATATTTGTACATTCTTTTATCTCTATAAAATTTTCTCTTTCAATCAAAAAAAAAAAGGTCTCTACTTGACTGATATAACATGCATATTCATGGGATGTTGAACCATCAGAAGTTTAGCAAGGGATCCGGAAGAAGCGGAAAACCTGGCAATTCTACTAGCTATCACTTGTGCAAGAACAATAAATGGAACAATTTATACATTCATAGTGATGCTAAGAATGATATGAATTATCTTTTAAAAAATAACCAAGTTAGTTAGTTTACCAATACAATTTTAGATGATTTTTTAATCATGTTAGAAAGTTTCTATTTCACTAGAGTTAGGTATATAAGTCGTAACTAGATTAATCAGTCCAAAGTGGATATCGCAACTAAACATTGTCGTTGATTTAATATTTATGGATAATGGACGGTTAATTTCCTAATTTTCTCCTTGATGTAACTACTTCTTCCAATTAATCAATAAAAAAAATTCCTATAAAAAAATAAACTTAATTACTTTTTGTATTTAGTTAGGAGGAAATGCTTCAGTTCTTAAACAATGTATACAAAGAATTCGTACTGGTTTTTAAGAAGTTTGATGGATCAAACTTCCCACACTTAATGAATCAGAAAGGTACTTCTTATATAATACTCATTTAAGTAAAATTGATTTCATCTTTAGTATATTTTCACTTCACAATAGCAGAAAAATTTGGTAAAAGATTTTTCTTACCTATTTACAGGCCCTTAACTATTCAAAAGTCTAAAACAACGTAAAAAAAGGTGCACACATATTTCATGCCCAACAATATAAATACAATATGGTTGTGCATTTCATTGATTCACACCTTAGGTGGACACTCGTTTTGTGTGCACAAAAAATATAAACACTTTTAAATAGCTCTGCAATATACAGTTAACCCCTCATAATTTTACACAACCTTAGGTAAAAGAAAAACATACAACTATATCTTTCTTCTAAATACAGACACCTAGAAATACCATTATAACTTTTCTAGTGTTTTCCAATCATCTGAATGAGGAAGATAGGTGGAATATAGTTTATCTATCAACAATGTTGATGTCTTGCTATCTAAATGTTCTATGAGATTCACAAGATTAAACACACACTATAATACACAATTAGCATTCAATTACTTTGCATTCAATAGCAAATATGGTATATGCAAATTAAGATTGAAAATAAAGGTTTATATCATTGTAAATACATATAAGACATATATACCCGACTACCATGACAGAAGCAGAGCAACAAATTTACCTTAGGATATAACTACTTTTAAAATCCATCTCCCATAATCTCTCAAATCATTCTAGTGTTTAAACCCATAATCAATATACTTGTCTACTACGATACAGTTAGGCTTATAAATTCAATCAGACAAAGAAACAATTCAATAATCAACTTACATAAACTCTTGTATCTAAAATGTTAACGGGAATCATTAAGTAGAAACATTAACTAAAGCATGAGAAAAATTATTAAAGAATCATATAAACACTAAAAACCTAAACATTTGTAATGCTAATAATTGAGTTGAATCCAAGTAGAAAATAAGATGAATTACATAAATCCATAATACAAATTACAAAGATTAAATAATAGTTTAGTGTCATCATTGAATTCCTCTATAACCTTAGAATTTCACCTTCCACTTTTTAAAATCCATTTCCTTTTGTAACTTTAGAATTTAAACTTCTTTCTCAGAGAAAAACTTGCGTGGAAAAAGTTAAATTCAAACTTGCAAGCTTGAAAAGCAAGACTCTATCTCCTGCATGAAAAACTAATATGATATGTTACTTCCACTTCTTGCATATACCAGATAAACTGTTCAAAACTTCTAGAACAAACTTCTAATATTTTGAGAGCTCAAAGAGATTTTATTTAGGGAAAATAATTCTCAACAACCAAAAGGTATCTATTTCAAAGCTTGGGAATCAGTTTGTAAACCAAAGAGACTAAGAGGTATGGGATTCATGACATGGAGTTTTTCAACAGTGCTATGATAATCAAGATTGGTTGGAGATTAATTCAAGATAGGGAATCATTATGATCATTGTCAAGATGAGTGTAATTCCATATTCAGTACTCCCTACAACCTTTAGGAGGAGGATCATTTGATATGGGTCTTACTGGCAAAGAAATTTATAGTTAAATCCCTCTAGCAATACAAGATGGATAGCAGGTACAAAAATGATTCTTTGAACACTTACTGGAATTTTTGTTGGAAGGTTTACTCCAATAATTTATTTGTTTCTTTGAAAGTGTGCTCATGAAATCCTTCTTACAGATGTTAAAATTGCTAGTATACTTCATTACATTGATCATATATGCAAACTCTGCAGTTGTGGAAAAACCATTTCTCATCTTTATGAAATGCACTTTTGTTATGTATGATTGGCATATATTTCTTGGAGTTGGCAACAAGTTTTTTGGTACTTCTAATAATTTTAATAATTAGTTTAATTCTAGGTTCTCAAGCAGTTACTCTACCAACAATTGGGCTCCAATATATGCAACCACCTATTGGTTAGTTTGGAAAAATGATCTGACAATATCTTTGGAAAATTGCTCCAATGATGCAACACTGTAAACAACATAAGGAAAAACAACATATATGCCCTCACAACAAGGTCAAACATAATTAGGTCCACATTCTAAATATCTCTGATTCAATAGATATGTCAGAGATGTTACTAAAAGATCTATTTCTGCCCATAAGGAGGTATCTCTACCGATACCCTTTGCAGTGGGCAATGTCTTTTTCAGGAGACTGCATTAGTGACAGGGCAGTCCCTTTGTGCAGCAATAATGGTGATGGAGCAAAAGAAGGAATTGAACTAGGTTTAAACTGGCCGAAGAATTAAAGAAATCTAATTTGGACTTTGAAGTTGAGGATGTCACTATTAGAAAGTTATTAAAATGAGGTGTTGCGGAGGTTCTCTCTCAACTTCTATAAAAGTATAAGCCATCATGCTATTAAAGACGTCAATGTAATTTTTTTTGTGTTAGTAAATATAATACTTATTTAAAGACAGTATAACAAGCATGTTATTTAATTTGCTATCATTTGTAATAAATCTAATAGTCATGATAGCTTCTATTGGAAAGGCTCAAACTTAAGTTATTTGTTTTCTATTTGATTTAACTAACAGTCCGTTCGGCCCACTTAAATCGGAGGTAATACAAAGGTGTAACTTAAGTTATTTGTTTTTTTATTTGATTTAACTAAGGGTCCGTTCGGCCCATTTAAATTGGAGGTAATACAAAGATGTAGTGCAGTCAAAGAGAGTAGCATTTTAAAGTTATGTGTTTTGCATGGGTCAAATGACACAACATAATTGTCGCTGACCAATGTTGACTGCTTACTTTATTTACACAATCAGATATATTTTTATTTTATTGTTTAAACATCATATTTTTATTATTAAATATTTAATTTTATTTTTAAAGTTTAAATTTAAATTTTAAATTTAAATTTAAATTTTTTTAATTTTGGTTTCTTTTATTATTTATTTTATTTTTCAATTATTATTACTATTTATTTTTATTTTATTTTTTATAAAATAACTTTCATTAAAGGGAGAAAGACAGTTACATTGAGTTGGTAGGTAGCTCAGCCACCAGCTGAGCCCCTACAAGTTTTTGAATAGAAATGCGTAGTCTAAAGAAAAGAGAATTGCAAATTTTGTAGTTGTAATCATGACTAGCCATGCAATTCTGCAGCCTTGTCATAAAGACCACTGTATCCTCTCCCAGCTCGCCTAAGGTCGTAAAAGCAAACACACCTAAGACGTATCCATGGTCACTGCATTTGACCAAATATTTGTTTCGCTTACGGGAGATAGCATTAGAGATAGCATTCCCTGGTGTAAAAGCAACTCTCTCGCTGCCGGAAAATGGGGAAACCCCTGTACATCAAAGCACACATCTGGGCCTTCCTCCCAGTTATAAACCAGTATATCAGCAGGCCTCAGTGAGTTTGTGTGGTCAGCTAAAAAGCCTAGCTTAACTTCCTTTTGGGCAGGGACACCGGATTTAAAACACATGTCAGCAACTACATCCCTAACAAGATCATGCCTGAATTTGAGGCTCACCTCGCTAGCACAATGTAAGGCATGATCACCATAAGCGTTCATTGCCCTACCACAAAAGGAACAAGGGTTGTCCCCAACAAAAATTGATATGCCCAATATATAGCTGAGTATGGCCCTAAAATGGCGAGGCCCAACTGCTTGGTGTAGCCCAGCGATGGGGATGGCCTTGAGATAGTCTTGGGCATGGGCCAGTCTGTTACACTGCCACAATATGCAGTCTCTTGTATTCTGTTGGAAGCAGCTGGGTATATTCTTCTTCACCATATCAAAGTACAACACTGCCAAGGAATGCATGGGGCGTGGGGCAGTTGCTTTATTACTGAAAGAAGGAGGGGCCAAGCCACAAACCTGACAGAAGCTATTCAGAGCTTGCTGGAAACTCTGGTGAAGGTCTGTGTTACTAAGCACCTTAAGGATGGAGTTCTGCACCTGAGTTGTTTGTATACAAGAAGCTAGATAACAGTACCTACTGGAGTCCTTCATGGTGTACATTCCCAGATCCCCATCCTTTATGGATAGTGTAGCTATGCGCAACTGGTAAGGACCAAAGCCAGCTCCATCACCAGGAACCAGATGCCTAAGGAACTGGCTAAGGTGCAGGTCATATTGCTCAGCAGCCTGGTGTAGAACTGAAGGGCTGGTGGTCCTCAAGGTGAAGTACAAGCGAGATACCCCTGCACAATTTCTAAGAAGGAGCAGTTCACTCTGAGGGTCTTGCAGGAGTTTCAAGGACTCCATAAGCTGAAGAGTCTTATTCACCCTTTGTTGGACCAAATCATCACAGAAACTAGTATCCAAACTGACAGGACCACCGAGCAGCTTCACTCCTTTGGCTGGCCTACTGATGCTTGTTGGGAAAACACCAACCTGGAAACTCCTGGGGTCTGTGTTAGGCCAAAATATCTTTGTCTTGTTAATGTTGAGGGATAAACCTCTACTGCTTCCCCCAGCTTGGATAATGTGCAGAGCTTTAGCCACCTCCAAGGTGTCACCCACAATGGTCCCATCATCCAGGTACCAGGCATGCATATCTAAGGTACATTCTGAAGCAATTCTGAGTATTAGGGGATCTAGAGTCAGGGTACCCTGTTGAAATCCCTGAGCAGACAAGAGGAAATTGTCATCGTAGTAGAGCTTAGCATGCTTTGCATAACAGAACTCCACCCACATGGAGATGCAAGGACATCTGCCCCTAACTTCCTCAATTATGGCTGATCTATCCACCAAATTAAATGCATTGTTAAAGTCAATCAAGAGCATACACTTAGTTGAGGAGTTACCTTGCATCTCCAGCAACCTATTTTTTGAATGTAGGATACTTTCTCCACCACATTGAACTCCCACTCCAAATTGGTAGTCCCCCAAATAAGTGGCCATGTCCTTACTGACCCCTGAGGATGCAAATTTGGAATAGAGCCTTCTCCAAATGGTACCCACTGTTATTGGTCTAATTCCCCCACCAGGTTTGAGTAGAGGAGTCAGAGGTGCACTGGCAATGTAAGCCCCCAACACAGTAGGACATCTGCCAGTAAGCCACAAATTGATTACACCTGTTATGGATGAAAGAAGGTCATCTGCAACAGCAGCAGCAGGGCCACTGAGGGCATCCAAGAGATATTGTGCTCTCATCCCATCTCTAACACATGATGTCCCTTTGGGGAACCCTTTGATTGCACTCAAGACTGCTACCTTGTCCACACTAAGAGCCTCAGCACTGACAGGGCCTTCAGGAATGCAAGGAGGTGGAGCATCTAGGTGCTTGTGGCTCAACTCAGAGAGAGTGGTTGGGGAGCAAGGTGCAATGCCACTTGAAGCAAGAACCTTTATTGCAGATGTGTATTGTCCATAACCCAATTTGTTTCTGCAGGCTTCCAGGTTAGGGCTCTCATTACCTTTGTTGATGTGCTGACTCCTTTGAGGTTGTTTAGGCATCTCCAAAAGCGTGTGCACTAAGCTAAGGCACCCATTAGCTTCATTCCATTTGAGAAAGGCTTGGTCAATGCTAGCAGTCTGTAACTTCTTCCTGGTTCCTGATCTCTCCTCCATGGAACACTTAGGTGTGTACAAATTCAAAGTACAAACTGGCATCTGTAGCCATGCTGATAGCTCCAATGAGTTGGCTAAGATCTTGTCCAAGGATGCTTTAAGAACTCTGGAAAACTGGAGCCTACACTGAGGGGGTATGCTAGCAACTATGGGTATCTTCTTTTGGTATACACTATGGAGCAGGTCCACATCCAATGCATCAGAGGCAACAAAATCCACTGGGGCCAAGGGAGCTAGGGGGTTGGGTTTGATAATGCTATGCACTAGGAAGTCTGATGAAGAGCCACTGTATGGACTGACAATGATGTCTTTGTGCTGCCTACAGGGCCTTTTCCGAGAATAAATGCGTATGCAATCTGAACACAACCACATCTGCAGCTGGAAAAGGACTGACTCCTAAGCACTGTACACAGAAATATTCAATCCAATCCTCTTCATGCGTACCCCTATAGCATCCTTGGTTGGCAAATGTTTGTCCTGCAAATTTCTGTAGAACCCTGTTCTACTTAGCCCTCTGCCCCCCACCCCGTTGGTACAACCATCATGATTTTTGAAGGGGCAGTGGAACAGGGTGTCAAGCAAGGCCCCCCCTCATTCTCTGATGTGCTTGAAGACAAAGATGATGCCCTAGTTCTAGGCATTATACAAAGTAAAAGCAAGAAGAAATCAAAAATTTTGTAGATGCAAAAGCTAACCAAAGCAACATAGGGCCAATATGTACACTCAATTTCACAAAAGAAGCCAATTTTTGTAACAACCCTAGAAAAGACCTAACCCAATCACACAAATGTGACCAATTTCTGCAGGAACCCTAAAGAAGACTATAAACTCTATGACTATATTTACCGAAATTAATCTAAACCTAAATCGACAAACTATACTAAAAGAGGAGGAAGGGGGAGAAGATGGGTGCATAATACCTTGAACGATCCAACGCAGAACCAACAAACCCATCGATCCAAAAATCAACAGATAAAACTCCCGCAAAAACATTCAAATTAAATGAACCCCACTCACTCAAATTGAATGAATTCCATGAAGCAGCTGAATTAATTGAAGTCAAGACTCCAATCCAGTCGCAAGCGTTAAATGTTGATGGATCTGAAGCTCCATTAATGTCGCCTCCAAAGTCGCCTCCATTGAATGAACCAGAGCTTCTCTCTCCTCCCTCTCTCTCCATATAATAATAATAATAATTTATTATTATTATTATTATTATTATTATTATATTTTTATATTTTTTTATATTTTTTTATTATTATTATTTTAAAAAAAAAAATCTTAAAAATTTAAAAATATTTTGCATATATTCTTAAGTTTTATTTATTTATAATTTTATTTTTCTTGTGATTATATCTTAACGTAAAAATTTCATCTTTGTATTACATCCATTTTATTTCCATGCCAAATATTAAACATTGAACTACATGTAGTTCTTATGCACCACATTACAACTAGGTGTATTGGCAATGTCTTACATTACTAATACTGGTGGACTAAACGGATCCTAAGATCTTGGCTTTGTAATTTAATGACGGGGAATAATGTAATTTTGGACTTGCTGAATGTTGATGAACTTAGCACCCTCGCTAGGAGCTGTAGTTGTGGTTTTGTATCCTACGAATCAGGGTTCTCCCGTGCTTTTCCTTGAAAATTAAAATAAATAAATCAATGTTTGTATAATCCAATGATCCCAAACACTATATATTGTGTCATGTGGAAGATTTTGGAACATCGGTGACAAACCATATATTGAATCGGTAGATTATAAATGAAATAACATTTTTACCGATCCCAATATCATGATCTGGATCACCATTGGAGACTGAAAATGTAGTACCATAAGCTGATGTGCAACAAACGTCCACTTCTCAAATCATACATGGGTCAACTGCAATTTGGAAGCCTGGGGATCGAAGAAAGCCTATTGATAAAGAACCCTGTTTTGGGGCATAACTCTTTTTATTAGACATATCAAGTAATGAAAAAATAAGGTCACTAGATAGTAAAAATACAAACCCTTTATCCATCGATTTTTCATAATGGACGAATTACCCTTATATTATTAGTGTTAATGTTAATGATTAGTAGTTAATAAATTATGATTAGTGTTAAAGTTAATCATTGGTCGTTAATAATAATGATTAAAGAGATTTAAAAGTTTTGCGGAGAAAACTCCTTTTTTCGAAGAGAAGTAGAAAAACAAGTGTTGCATAATGATTAGTATTAAAGTTAATCATTGGTTGCTAACAATAATTATTAAAGGGATTTCAAAGTTTTTGGGGAAAAACCCTTTTTTTTAAGAGAAATAGAAGAAGAAGTGAAGAAAAAATTTGATTTTTTATCAAAATGCATGTCATAAACGAGGAAGCTGAATCTTCATCTCGTAAAGTTCAGAAAATACACATCAATTACAACGAAGATCCAGATATGGCAGATTATTTAGATTATGAGAATAATTTTTCCCAAACTCAAACTCAACTTCAAGCTCAACGTAATGAATTTTATGAGCCAAATTCCGAATATGAATACATGGATGAGGATCCCTATGCTAACAACACTCAAGTATACTTGTATATGAGCTTTAATGTCGTGTTTGTACGTTGAACTCATAAAAAATTGATTTTTTTTCAAAAAGGTTCGGCGCACCAGTTATATGTTCGTCCCATATGTTGTTCGAACCACCTTCAGAATAACAGTTCGGCTAATTCGATTTGCACCCAATATCAGTCGAACTTTGTATTGTGTAATTTTCGCGCCAATAACAAGTTACGAATTCGGCTAATATTTGGTGCTATCAAACCAGACGAACATTTCAAACATTGTTATGGATGCCCTCCAGTTAATTGTTCGACTAACTATCATACCAAACGAACCTCATAGTTAGATTTCGGGAAAAAAAAACATGTTAAAGTTTCGGATGATAATTTAAATATCGAATCAACCGAACCTGATGGTTAAGTTTCCAAAGAAAAAAACATGTTCAAGGTTCGTCTGATAATTTGAATATTAAATCAGCCGAATTTCCGGAATTTTAAGGTTCGGCTTGAAATTTGAATATCGAATTTGCCGAACCTATAAGGAATTTATCTTTGTGGGCATCTAACCTCGTGATATTCTTATAGATTGTTATTGTTGAACCTGTACCAATGGATGATCAACTTCCGGCAAACTACATTATTCACGAAGATAATAAAGATCATTTTCAAAATGACCTGGTAGGTAACCAATTGATGTTTGACTTTAATTTGTAAGATTAAGTGAAACATTTACTAACTTTAACTTGATCTTGCATCCATGTAGACATGGAAAACTAAACTGGAAGCAAAAGCTTGGGTTGAGGAATATGTAATAAAAATAAATTATGTTCTAGTTTACGGATAACGAAGCTGATTTGACCAGTTTGAGATGGTTTGTGAGAGATGTGGGCTAGGCGTAAGTAAGGTTAGCAAGGGTTTTGTGTATAAGACCAAAACCGGGAGAAAGAATAAAAGTAAAACGAAGAAAACAAATTACCCATTTAAGATTGTTTTCAACTTCAACAAACATGAACAATATTTGAGTATGAATAAAAACATGGATTGTCGTCATAACCACCCACGTCCAAAAGACTTCACGGGCATGCCAAAGTCGCAAGGTTAAAACCAAAAGAATGCATGAAAGTAGATAAAATGTCACGAGCATGTATGCCACCAATTAAGATCCTTGGAAAATTGAAGGCGGATGACAAGAATAACAAGTCTATTATATGAACTATCAACATCGCGAGAAACGTTTTGAGAAAAAATGATTTGCAAGGTAGGTTGGTGATGCAACAAATGATGTGGTCCAAAAGAACAACTACACGGTTCAAAAGAAATTGGATGAGTTCGGACAAGTGACACACCTTTTCACTGCTCACCCGGAATGCGTCCAATTTGATATATACTTTCCACAAGTTCTTATTATGGATTGCACCTATAAGAACAACAAATATGAGATGTCGTTGATGAACATAGTCGGACATACGTCGACAAAGGCACCATTCACCGTGGCCTTTTGCTTTTTAAAAGACGATAAGAAAGAAAGTTACATTTGGGGGTTAGAACAATGTAAGTTAACCTTTCAGGAGGATGCACTTCCTAAGGTGACCGTAACCGACCAAGAGCAAGCATTGATGTATGCTATTAGCAAGGTATATCCGGACACCCAAAAATTTCTTTGTATATTTTATGTATGGAATAATATTAAGAAAAATTGTCAACCAAATCACCCGCTTAAGTTGAAAGACTTAGAGAAGATTTCTAACCTACCGGGGGAAGAAAAAGAAAAGAAAATGGAGGAATTCAAGTAAGAATATGAAGCTAATGAAAGGTTGTGGGTTTTCTCCAACGAATGGGATGATTTTATATAGTCAATCACCGAAGACGTGTACGAAGAAAATCTTGAAATTCTTATTTCGCATTGGGACCCCCCAAATACCCAAGTATCATTGTCTATTTTGCGTAAATAATTGTTGGAATCTCACGAGGAAAGATTAGTGTATGCATATACAAATCAACACAAACACTTCGATAATCAAGCTATAAGTATGATAGAGTCAGCTCATCATCAATTGAAGAAGAATCTTTTTGTTTGTGTTGACACGTTTGTCACGGTATTTCATGAACTGGATGACTATTTCAAAACTGATGTCATAAGAAACAAAGCGGTATTCGAACACAACCTTATGTTCAAAAACAAAGATTATTAGAATAATTTTTGGATCCGGAGATTAACATGCATGGTCTTCCATCTGTGCATTGAGAAATTGATAGTTGAAGTGAAGAGTCTGAAAGACTGGATCGCTCAACCGGATAAAGTATGTGTTTCTAAAAAGAAGGAATTAGATATATCACCAAGGATCCTTCTGTAAATTTTGCATTTATCTTCTCGAAAGAACTTTTCAAATTGGTCAATTTGATTTTCTTAAACTTCTTTGGTTTTTTATCGAATTCATGATATTCCACACTATCCACCTCCTAACACGCACGGACTAACTCTAATTCCGTCTTGGATTAAATCTAACCAAGAATTTCTTGAGACGGTATATAGAGCTCTTCCCAATTCATTTCATAAAAGTCGGCATCGACGCTTTTCCCAGAAACCTGAAGGTCGGTAATCTTCTTCACATCATCAGGATTGATTGTCGTCTCGCCGATAGGGAGATGAAATGTTTAGGTTTCTGGGTAAATCTTTCACAAAACGCAAACGCTGTCCCTGATCACAACAAATATTTAACTAGAAATTATAAAAGATTTTTCTTAAGGTTAATTTCTGGATAGCAAAATCATAAGGTTCGGTTGTCCCAATTTTTCTGAATATCATCTGAACTTCACTCATTAAGTGTTACTTAAGAAGTTCAGCTAATATTTGATAACCCAATATTAGTCGAACCTTACAACTTGGGGAAGTTCGGCTAACGTTACAAAACTCAAAAAGTTTGGCATTTTTTGAAGTGAATAGACGAAAGTTTTGTTGATTAATGAAAAATAATTATCAGCCGAACTGTTTTTTGACACCTTTAGGAAGAATTATCAGCCGAACTTCATACTGTAATTATCCAAAACCTTTACTGTTTTAGATTTAAACTATATTTCTTAATCAAATGCAACGAAATAAGAGATGAGTTTATGGAAAACCTTTGAAAATGCATGTTGATATTTGGTTTCCCTCTCCATCTTCTCCTACTTCACTTAATTGTATTTGTGGTTCAACCCCTTCAACTCCTTATACAATCCACAGACTAGAGCCCCTGCGGTCGCAACGAGTCTTCGTACGAGTCATTTTGTAGTTGTATATAATCGACGATTAAAGTTTTATAAATCGACGATTAATTATCGGCAATAAAAAATTAAAATCGACAACTAAAATTTTATAAATCGACGATGAATCACCGGCAATAAAAAATTAAAATCGACTGTTTTTGCCTATGAAAAAAGAGATGAAAATTTGGATCTGATTTTGGGTTAGTTTTGATTAAGGTTTAATTTTATAACTGATTTGTTTAGATTTAATTATTAGTAGAGAACATTTATACAACAATTTAAGGGTATCTTAATAATTTAGCTACCCATTCATTAGAAACCCCTTATAAACCACCCCAGTAGACTTATGACTGTCTACCTAATTAAATCACATATGCCCAAAAACAGGGTTCTTGATAAATCCGCTCAAAATGCTGAGATATTTTCTCGCAAAATATGGTGTCCGAAAATCAATATAATGGTTATAATCACCATTTGGGCCTTTGAGGTACAGAAAATAACATTGGGATACATGAAACTCAGTAAAACCTGCACTGGTTAAACATTTTTTAAACAAAATGCCCAATAGCAACTGACGCTTTGCATCAAATATCAGTACAAACTCCCTGAGTCTTTTACAGTTTAGAAACTAACTCAGCCTAAAAATGAAACATTTATGGAACCCAACTATCAAACCGCATAATTGATGGTTTTATGAGATCAAAAGAAGGAAAGAAAAAGGCAAAACAAATTATCAAAAAAAAAAACACAGTTGACGGATTATTGCTCGAAAAAGAGAACCCATATTCAGAGAGTTAACTAGGAATACCAAGAAAGAATTAGATAAGCATGCTGTGGAGGGTGAAGCTATTAGGAAGATGTTCTACTGCCTCCCGAACTTCTCACAGGATTAAAATAAGGATGGGCCTGCACATAAAATAATCATTGTCAGTACATCACACAAGCTGAAAATTGAATAATTGTTTAAATGTTGACAACTCGTCAACCTACATGGCTGCTATATTTTCAATGTGTTGACAAACACTGGCCAACTACAGCTCCTAACCCTGAACAAGCAGCTGGAAAAGGTGTCCGAATGTAGGTTTAGTTCACTTGTCAAGTTACCGGGAATCTGACCTTACAAGATAAGTCAGGTTGCAGGTCAGGGCTCAGGCTCTGTTGGGAGTTCAGTTTTGCATGATATAATATTACTTGGAATGGAACTGTAGTGGACACCAGATCGGCTCTAGTTATGTTTGTCACCAGGTAACCATAGACCCCAATAGTCGACTAATGCATTAGCGAGGTCCAAATACAGCGTAAATGATTTCAAGGATTAAAGATCCATACTGAGTAAAGTTATTACCATTGCTTCTTTTGCGGTGGGTCTTTCCTGGTGATCGTAGCGCAGCAACTTGTCCAGAAAATCTATAGCCTGCAAAAGAAATGAAAGAAATAGGCAGGTTTAGCAAAGGAAACCAAGTAGTTCTCGAGTTAGTATTTAGATCATAAAGGCACTACCTCTGGAACTGCTAAATGCTGGTTATCAGCATTCACAAACTTCGTCCACGGCTTCCTACTATGCCTGGAAAAAAAGAGATGATCTTCTAAGAAATATTCCTAACTGACATGCTATTACATAACATTGCGAGAGAAAAGAAGTAAATTACCAACCTCCCAACCATAGTATCCAGGTGTGGGTCCAACTGCAGGCGGTATTTGCTTAGATATGCATTTAAGTCATCTGTACCAAGCACCTGAGGGAACACAACATATGAACTCTGTCAATATGCAGTTAAGCCATCATATATATACCGAAACAAACTTTTTGGTGCACACCACTTACTTCAATTAAAGGTTAAATCCCTGAATGAAGCTTTACCCACTAGTTTAACGTATCTGATGTCTGTCCAAGTTTTTACAATTTAAAAAAGAGGATAATCTCTAAGGTTCTGTATTTCGCCAGAAAGCCTATGCAAACCAACAGCTTAACCAACAATTAACTGAAGAGTAGCTCCACAAGTTTTTGCAAGAGTGAGCCAATTTTCTTCTCCTTAGCTACAGTAATTTTATAATGTATAGTTAATTTAATGAAATCTTTTCAGTGATAGTTTTAAAAAGAAGTGTTCAGTCTAAATGGGTTTGGGTGTTGGATTAAACATCAAAATCCACGGTGTTGGATTTCATGAAAGACACGCTGCCCTTCCGTGCTCAAACTAAAAACAAACCCAACAATCACTATACACCTGCCTAAATACTATCATTGTAAATCCCATGGATCCTCCTCTCTCTCCTTAAGAAGTAACTTACATGAAAAGGATTGGCCAGGACTTGTACGCTTTAAAAATCTAAAGAATCCAGGCGATCTTCGCAATTCCTCAATTTTAAACGTTGGGGATAATTCTAAGAAATTTGACTTTTGCATATAAACAATTCACAACGAAGTGAATGGTCGGCACCTGAAAGCCAAAACCGTGGAAGAACTAAGAAATAAGTCTTGCTTCTCAGTCCTCACTAGTGCCAGATGTAGAAAAGTGCCCATACCTGAGGACTTGAATTTTTAAGAATGTACATATTTGATGTATAAGTGAACAAACTAAATATGTAGTAAAGGAGCTAACCTATGCATGAACTATCAAAAAAACAAAAGTACTTGAATACCATGCAAGCTTCTGAAGTTACCACATACCTTGGCAACCTTGACAAGTTGATCATAGTTATCATGCCCATAGAAAAATGGTTCCTTACGAAATATCTGCACAGAACAGTAGCGAGTGTCATTGAGTAATAATAAAATGTGGATTCACAAAACTTAACACCGGATAGAATGACGTACCCCCTCACCAGCTTATGTCTACTTATCTATGGGTGCAAAAATGAAATAAGGTGAATACTGCTATTATGTGGGCATGTGCCAAAAGCGATATATATATATATATATATATTTAAAAAAAAAAAAAAACTCCATCCTCGGGTGGTAAATAATTGTCGATAGTAGACCAGCAGGCCCCAGGAGATGACTATCAGCGAGATAGCGTACACTGGCTAGAGGGTCTAGGAACTCCTTAAAATGAAAGATAAGAGGAACAAGGTCGACAATTAATACTGTGCCACAGTATGTGTACTGACGTCCACAAATAAGTTAGGAGTACTCACCATCCCAGCAAACATACAACCAAGGCTCCACAAGTCTAAAGAGTAATCATAATCTTGCAAATCCACAAGAAGTTCTGGGCCTTTAAAGTATCTGCCAAAAGAGCGCAAGTCAGAGAAATAAATCACTGCAAATAGCAGCATGTCAAGATGGAAACCAAGAGAATCAACAATAATTTCAAATGAGATAACGATTGATATTACTGGAGAAAATTAGGTAAGCTTCAGTACTGATGCCAAAATATAATCATGCAGAAATCTCTACACTCCACCAGAAGACAGAGGTGACACGCAACCAAGCTGAGTAGATCATGTGAATATATGCTTTCCAGAGAGAGAAAATTTGATTGACATGTCAAAGAAAGAGCAGTGAACAGTTCGTAAAGTCCAAATGCAGAAATCAAGCATACCTAGAAGCAACACGAACGTTATATTCTTTTCCTGGATGATAGAACTCTGCTAGCCCCCAGTCAATCAGTCGAAGCTTACGCTGCTCATGGTCAATCATCACATTGTGAGGCTTCACATCTCGGTGCATTATACCTTGTGAGTGACAAAATTCTAATGCCTGCATACAACATGAGGACCAGGATAAGCAAATGTTTTTTGCTCGAGCTATAACAAGATAAATTTAAGAAGCCGCCCGCTACTTGAAAGTGAAAGCTTAATTAGTACAAAAAAATATCAAAACGTGACTTGGCAACATTTAACCGTATGAACAAGATACAACATCATTATCTTTTCAAGGAGAATTATTAGCGCCAGACTTCAAAAACTTGCCTTCAATAATTCATGGATATAATATCTGGTATCGAAGTCCGTCAATTTTGGATAAAGAACTTTAAAATCAGTGTTATTCACATATTCGAACACAAGACTTGGAGTTTTCGATTGCTGATCTCTAACGATATCTAGCAACTTCACTATGTTTGGACCACCACATAGGTTTTGCAGTATTTTTATCTCCCTCTTTATCTGTACGTCCATAAAATAAAAAGGAAGTACAAGCAAAGCATTATTAAAAGATTAAAACGACACATATATTCATAACATAAGTGCTAATTAGGCAAATTGGTTATACGGTGTTTAAAATAATAGATAAATTCAAAAATATGCAGTAGAAATATAAAATAGAAGCAGCAATAGCAAGAATTCCTAGAAACACCTACATGACTAAGAAGGGACTCAACTTATCCAATTCCAACAGGTATTTGGATGAAAAAGGTTGTCTTGTGCTACCCAATGTAAGCATCTAAATTGCTTTAAAAATAGGCATAGCTAGAACATCTGCATAATAAAGTATGATAATTTTGTGTATTGACCATTGAAGATTAAGGCTAACAACTTTTTGTCCAACCATCCAACCTCACTTGGCCAGCTGTATAATTCTTCATTACATGAACTGTTACTGTTACTAGTGTAACCAGTTGAAGTATAATTTACCTAACACAGCAGTTTGATAATAAAAAGAAAGACTACATCTTTGTCTTACAAATACCACATTGCCTGTTCACTGATAGCTGCATACCATATAAGACTTTTGTATGAAAGTTCATATAAAACTATACTGTATAGCAAAAATACTTAAAATAAAAAGTGGATGATTTCAAGCAAGCTAATATAGGTGCCTTTTGATTCCAAATCCAATTCATGAAAAGTAAAATATGCATATCTCGCACATATTTGTAGGCTATTTCTACATCTATTATAAGCATACACTTTCTTGATTATGTTCTGTTCTTTCCTAATGGTTACATTACTAACCACAAGTTTACTAATAAATAATAATCCAATTCCATATGGAGTTTAACAGGATTCAAAAGATTAAAAATTTGGCTCATGTTTGCAACGATTATTGTAATAAGAACCTCAAATCATCCAATAAAAAAAAAGTAAAAAAGTTTACCTTCTTCTTCTTAACAGGCTTAAGGATCTTAATAATGCAACGCTCATTGTTTGTAGAATGGACACCCTCAAAAACCTCACTATATTTCCCCCTCCCTACCTTCCTTACAACCTCATAATCATCTTGTTCCCTGAAAATATAATAACAATAGTATCAAAAACTATACAAAAGAATCAAATAAACCATAAAAAAAGGAGATTTTTAACTGGATAGATTAAAATTACCCCCATTGAACAGTAAGAGATTCATAATCCGAATAATCTTTAGGACGAATAACATTAACATCAGCATGAACCCTAGCCTTAGAGGCAGCTCCAGGAGCTCTAGTGGCTTTACCAATTCGCTGAGCCAGATTTTCTTGTGGTGATGAAGGGTGGCGAAGATTCGCTTGGTTTTGCGGGCCTGTATGATTAAGTGGCACACCACAAAAAATCCTTCGAAACCCTAAAGATGGTAATTCTTTTGATCTTGTTTTTATTAAAGATAAGAGATTCGGGTGAAATAAATGATTAGAAGAACCAGAAAGAAATGCTAGTTGATGGTGCGAGACGAAGAATTGAAAAGGCCTAACGGCCATGAAACAAGAGAAGAGACGAAGAAAAGGAGGAAGAAAAAGCAGAAACTGTTCTTTCCATTTCTTTTTATTTTGCTTTCGAGATTAAAATCTTTTTGCTATACGCCCCCGGAGGACGGCTAATATATTAAGACAAGGGAAGGGAGACTAGGAGACTAGGACGTCTCCGGGTGTCACTGTAAGACAGTGGTAAAGTTATTATTCTATAGTTCCATTAATTTGATATAGTTGGCGTTTGCCCGAAAAATGAAAACGTCGGGGAAGGTAACAGATTTTAAGATGTAGAGAATATATGCGGTGGTTGTAGCATCGATATGCTCCTGAATCTGTTCACCTCTTTTATGAAGCTATTTTGTTCCCGAGAATTGTTCCCTCAAGCTTTTGAGATTAAATACTCTCTGCTTTTGATCAGCTACTAGTATCTCCTTTTTGGTCTTGTTCTCATCCCAACCAAACACCCTCGAAGTGAACTCGTAGATGTCCTCCCAACTAAGTGCATTCACGCGGTGGACCCTCCTCACGGCTTTACCTCCTACACTGAGACCTGCGATCAAATGCATATCATTTGGCGTTATTGTCAGTTACCCAAACGGAAGATGCACAATATCTGTTTCCGGTAATATTTCTCGTATAAGGAAGAAATAAGGGGTTTGTCATATCCAAGCACCGATTTAGTTACTGTAGTCAACAACCCTGAATCATCGATGAATTGGAAGATTTGGGTTGCTTCTCCAGACAGTGGACATAAAATCATTTTTATCACTGGCGATTGGTGTTTTAGAATATAAACGACATCGATGTGATCCTAAATAACATATCTCGGCAAATTAAAAAGTACACGATAGCTTAAATAAAAGTAGACGATATAACATAAGGTTGAGATGCTTACTATGGTTGCACATACGGTAGCATTCCAACTGTATCTATCCTTATAGCAATTCTCCTCTATCACCCGGTAATCCATGAATAGAATCATCGGGATCGCATTGTAACATCAAATGAGGCTTTGGAAAGTACTTTTTCCTTTGCGCCGTTGCATCTTTGACTTTATCTCCTTCTTGTTGTTGTTGTTGTTGTTGTTCTTCCTCTTCTTCATTGTACGAGGCGTCGAACTCGCCAAAAATTAAATTTCTTATTTCTCTTTACACTAATAAATAGTACAAGGATAAGAAGGTTCGTTCCTAAGGCTAAGGGAGAGTTGAGTTAAAGTTTTTATTTCAAGTTTCTGAAAATAAAAGTAATGCAAAACCTATCAATACAAATATGAGGATGGGAATGATTAAAAATATTTCTCCATCAGTGAACATGAATTCAATCAATCGTACAAGCATAATTTTCTTCAAATACATTTACAAACCACCCTATATAAGTTATGCGTTCAACTAGCCCATTGGACTCCAAGGTCACTTCGTAAAATAAGTTCTCTACTCGTTTTTAGTTAGTTAAGCCACTTTGAATAGGCTCTCTGGTGTAACTTAACCAACCGACATGTTCCAGTCAGATTAATCTTAACCACATGTTCGTAAGTTCGACATGTTAACTTAGGGTTATCTTCTACGCATCAAAATCCATAAAAATCCCTTTACAACGGTGATGTTTTGCTACTTGTGATTAAATCATCTTAACAATTACGGATTAGGACTTAATAATCTAGTATTAGTATCATAAACAAACTATTCAATTAGCCACTTAAACAACTTGAAAGCAATCCATGGTCATAAGCATGGTATAAACAAACAATAAAACAATATCGAGAAAGAAATATTAACTTGAAAAATTAATTAAAAACCCAAGTCACATAGTTTCGAATTCATCCCTAACCAGTAAAATTAACTACTCATAATGGAGTTAAATAATAAATTGCAAACCATATAAGTCAAAAAATCTTCCCCTGGTGAACCTACAAAAATGAGTAGAATAGGTGAGAAGAGATACTAGATGAAAAACTAGATATCTCCCTCTTTTGTTGAAGTAGATATTATATAAATTCCCTTGTTCCACCAATTCCACTTGGAACAGAACTCACTTTCCTTGTACAACTCAAATACCATAATTTTCAAATTGAGTTCAAATTTTATTTAAAAAAACCCTAATTTCTGACGGAAACTTGACCAAAAGCGTGACTCATATCTCATATATCTCGCGCCCAATTCGAAGAACCACAACAACCACTATTTCTTTATTCCTCATCCACTCATCTTCATCTATAAATTCTCACAACCCCCTTTGAACCCATCCCTAATTTATATCATCACTTAACATCTTTCTACTACATATTGCAGCAACCCATCTTCTCTTTCATAACTCATTAATTCATGACAACGTCAATTCTTCTTATCATCTTTCTCTATGCAGTTCCATCTCCTTCCAACATAAAATCTTCCAACCATCAGTTATTGGTTGTTTTGCCGCCATTAGTTCTTCTTTACTAACCCATTGTTTACGACCATCAATACATGGTTTAGTCGCGGTAAGGGTTTGGCAGAGGTGTTGGTTACTTAGTGTGAAAGAACTAACTCACGAGAAAGAAGTCATGGGGATTATGTTGTGACCTAGGAAGGAGGTGGCCCTAACCTAAATGTAATTTGTCTTCATCTGAAATAAAATTTGTTATGTGTGGTTCTCTCTAAGATAATTACTTTTTCCTATAACAGCTGACTCCATATAACACATTCTTTACAACAACATATATCAAATTATTTCATTCTGAAGGATGTGGACCACCACAAACATTTGCATTTACGAGCACAGATCATCATGGTTCCGAACACTAGCTTGAATTTCACTCAAATTGATTATATCTATCATTTTCAGAAAAGATGTAGAGAGATATGTAAATAAAGGGATGTGTAAGTACCAAAAATCTTCTCCAACACGTGGCAGCAACGAAAACAAAGCTCAGCATTCCCGCAACCCATGATGTCCCGCTACACAAGTCCGGACCACACTCAAAGTCCGGAGCGCAGCTAGTCCGTAGCATGAACCGCACCAGTCCCGAAACAAGGCCGATACAATCATTCCCACAGCAAAGCTCAGGTCCGTAGCATGGACCAAAACATGGATCGCAGCATGGACCGAAACATGGATCGCAGCAAGGTCGGAAACATGGATCGCACCAGTCCCGCAGGAAGATCACTTTCATTTCCCGCAAGCCAAGTCCGCAAGCTAGATCCGCGACCCATTCCCGCAAGCCAAGCAGACCAGCCCAGACCGTTTAAGGGGAAACTCCATCCAAACTTGAGGTGGACAAATAGACATGGAGTGACACGTGGAAGCGTTAGAAGAAAGAAAGACAGATGTGCACGGTTGAAGATGCCACATCATTTGCAACTTTTTTACTTCCATTTATAAAGAAATGGAGGAGAATAGAGTAGGGGATGGGATTCTTCTTCTCTGAAACTTCTCTCACGAAAAACACCAGAACTCCAATTGAGCTTTTTGTATCTCTAACCCATAAACTGATCAATAATAACCCTTCAATTTCAGTACCCGTGGATGTAGGCTATTCATAGTCGAACCACGTTAAATCGCTGTGTTCAATTTCTTCTCTTTGCTTTGATAATTTTGTTGATGATTTATGGTTGTTTTTGCTGATGAGAATTTTGGCATAAACAATTTGGCGCTAGAAACAGGGATGTTTAAAAGGATTCATCCTACCTGAAAGTATAATAGTTGAGAATTAGGGATTTTGGTTTTTCTTACAGTGAAGAGAGAAGATAGGGAGAAGGTTTTTATTTTCTTTCTTTTTCTTTATCTTCTGCTGTTTCTCCCCAGTTCTTTACCTGTGAGGAAAAATCAAGAAGATTAAAGTAAGATTTGAGCTGGGAGAACATGAAAAAGTTCAAGGATTGTTGTTAAACACGTTACCGATGTTAAGTAGGAGAAAAAGCTGTTAACTTGAGAAGAAGTCAAAAGATTAGGGTTTTGGGAGTGAAATCGAAAATTTGGGATTTCAATGGATCATGAGATTATATGAAATTTAGTTGAGAATTCAGTTACTGATGAGTGAAAAACAAAAGGGTTTGATATGAATTTGAAATAGGGATCAAGAATTGCTTGAATTTGAAAATAGGGATTACAATGTTCTTCCCCAATTTTAAAGTGAAATCAGGTTATGAAATTGGAGATTAACCAACCATTAAAGCTCAAGAGTTCTAATTGGAGATGAATACTGTGTGGATTGAATGGGTTAGTGGTGAAATTAAGTTTTGTAGGATCAAAATTGATAGTAACAATCAATCACAGAGGTAGAATCAACAGCTTCAGTACTGTCGCAAGCTTCTGGAGTTCAGATGCCGCAAACATCTGGAGCTTAAAGTCCGCAAGTTTCAACTTCATAGCACCAATGCTCTCTGCACAGTTACACCAAGAAAATTCGGGGGCAGATGAGTATTCCATGTACATTTCAATTCAATTTGACGAGAGATAAGTATTCACATGCTCAGATCATGAACTTTCTTACCATTTAAAAACATAAGCTTATTATCTCGTGCTCACAGTGAAATCCTGCTTGAATGATAGTAAAAAATTAAGTTGTTAAAGTATGTGAAAAGCATGATTTAACATGTTTAAACTGAAATCCATAGGAATTTTAAGTATTATTCTGTCAAGCCTGACTTTGATACACTTGCATAATTAAACATAAATTGAGTTGAGTTTATTCGACTCAAGTTAACCGTTAAGTTTAATTAATAAGCTTTTAAAGCTTCTAAACTTGTCTGCAACTCAGTTGGATTGTGTTTAAGCACTTTCCGTGTTGTATAACAAATAATAGCTTGATCTCATTTTAACTTGATGTATAAAAATGCAATTCCATATCTCGAAACATACAATTGTCTCTCATATGTATCAGAATTGTGCATTTTAACCGCAGTCTCAACTGTGTGAACTGATATAACTTGTAAGCATACCTCCAAAATCATTTCAATCAGTTAATTTCATGAACTCCTAGTTCTGCTCTGTTAGTTTTAAGCTTGTTTTGTGTTGCTTGATATAAAATCCTTAAATCAAAATTGATTTGCATAGTCACTTATGCAGGAAATATAATAGAGTAATTGATTTGTAACGCTATCAATTGCTATTAAGTTCTATCATTTAAGCTTAGATTACAATACCAATACAGGAATAGAAAACTTAAAGCCTCAGCGTCTAAGGTTTAATATGCAACTTTAATATGAAAATGAATATGATTCCATTAGTTATCTTTCTATAGTTGAGCTGTGAATAACCTCAAGGCTACTAGATGCGCACAAAGCTGAGTGATTAATGAACCAACAAACAGATAGATTCTAGTAATGATCGCTACAATTTGGCGCTCATTTTGAATGAACAAGATAATCTGTTTTTATCTCTTGGTTGTAAAGAGTGTTGGTGGATACCTAGATATAATCTATAACAACAGGCACAAGCATGAGGTGTTTGCTATTTGTTTAATTTCATTTTTGGTATATGATACACATGAATTTAGTATTCTAAAAAATGAGATGTTAAGTACATTGTCCAGATTGACTGTGGCTTCCTTTAAAAGTGCCTACTCTTCTGATTTTTATTTAGATATGATTGTTTAGTAATACCATGGTTATGTTTGGACATTTGGTCTGAGTTAATGAAAATGCTAATGAAAGTCAACAGTATTAATTCATTTTTCATTCTTCTTGTAGTATCGTGGTTCTTTCTAATGTTGATTTAACAAGAGGCAATGAAAGGTGCAAATTGGCAGTAAATTTCAGTCTTGTAGGTCAAGTTCAAGCAATTGGATTTGGAGTTTTATTGTGGGAGCTTGCCATGAGAAAAGTTCCATGGGATGGTTTGATCTCAATACAGGTCCAGTAAGCTGCCACTAATGAGAGTTAAGTTACAGTAACAATTTTAAGAGCAAGGGAAGGTGTGAGCGAAAAGATGAGGCTATCCAATGCACCAGCAATTCGCTTTCTCAGCGAGCTAAGTATCACCAAATCTAACCACAAGTAACTGCTACTTTAAAAGGCTTTAAAACAAATGCATAAATATCAAAATCTTATCCAAAACTCTAAGATTTAAGGATATATGATCATTATCAATCTTACCTCAAAAATACATATTAGCTTATTATTATAGCTTACAGAATTACTACCTGAGTAGGTGATACCTGCATCTCAATTCTTATCCATGACCTGACGTAGTTAAATCTCAGGCTTTCAAGTTCTAAAAGGAAAGAAAGGGACCTGTAACCCCTTCAATATATCACCTATAAGCTTAACTGCTTTATGGTGATAAACATGAATTCAATGTCTCTTCCTATTCAAAAAATATGTCGAATCTCAACTTGAGTTATCTCAGACTTCTAAAAGCATAAGGTTAATATTTTGTGATTAATTTTTATCTATTTCTTAAGAGCTTAATTGATATGCTTAAAGCATATTGAATCTGTCTTACAACATAACCGGCTAATCTCAATTTTTATACAAGTTTAAACATGAGTAGAAGTTATAAGTTATACATAAAGCTTATGAAGCCTGAGTACCTAGTGATGTTTGTTATCCATGTGAGTGCAGTCTAGTCATCTTTGAATGAGCCATATGTGTCCGAAATTCGGTAATGTTCTGTGTGGAGCGGACAAGTAGCATCCATCTGGTTGACGTCGAAATATCAAGGAGGAGTTTGCATCTGATTTGCGTGGACGGTCATGTTTTTCTTTCAACCTAAACATCAAGAATTTGAATCATAGGTTCATAATATTTGGCCTGCTAAACACAACTCTTTATGGCATGTGTCCGGTGAAAATTTAAGACAGTTGAGAGTTAAATGGTATGCTAAAATGACATGAGTTCATGGTTTGCCTTGACATTTGTAATTTCTCACTAGTACTCACTAAGAACTCAGCTTTGATACTTAATCATCAAGTCCAATTATATCTAGTGACAAATTATTTCTTGCTTGTTAAAATTGTCATAGTAGTTGGTAAAGTAGGGGCAGCCTGCATGAGGATAACATATAAATATGTGAGCATCTTAAATTGCAAATAAATATACTTGAATTATCCCATGTAAACTCTGTTGAATGTGAATAATGGGTGCTGATGACTATTTCAATAGCTCTCATGAGGAGTAAGTCACTTGAGGACAAGAGAATGATCTCATCTAAAGCTCCAAGTCAGAGATGAAAAATGAAGTTAGACCTAAAGCAAAGCTAGTATCAGTAACTTTTCTAAATAAACTCAACTTAGATGCAAAAATTAGACACCTGAAATATGCATGAGATAGTCTAGATTACCTATAGCCAACAAGAATATAGGCCAGACTCTTTCAAAAGATAACTTTCTGTTTTTATCCTCAGATTGCTATTGACCTAATGTCTCCTATAAGAAATTCATGTATTAGCATAAACATTACATTAAGTTTTTGTCTAACTGTTACTGTCTTTAGCATGACTATTAGCTCCAAACTTAATCATCATCTCTAGAAGCTAGGTGATGTCAGCAGCAGCAGTAGAACCATTAGCAGCCACCACTTTCTTTGCAGCAGAATTTGGGCTTTTTTTTCTCAGCCTCCGCGGTGGCGGATTCTTGATTATGAAAGTAGACAGCTTGTCCCTCATGTCAACATCAGAAACAAAACCACGACCTTAGCAAGGGTGGTTTCAGGTTTTGTCACCTCCTCAACAACAAGGACATCATCTTGAGCATCCAGTACAGGAACCTCGACAACCTTTTCAACGGGCACAATAGCTGGCACTTCAGCTGGTTGGTTTTCTGTTTTTTCTTCCTCTGATGCAACTGCGTACAGTGGACATGGGAATAGCTGTTGTGCAACTTTGGTTTGATTACTTCAAAGCTTCGAATGGGTTCCTTCTGATGATGCGTATATGCTACTAGTGATGGACAAACATCGGCAAATAAGTATTCCTAATCTTACATTGTGAATCGTGGCATCAGTTCATCCTTGATTTTCAATTATCATCTATGTGTTTAATAATGAACATTCTTTACTGCTTAATAGCATAACCTTATTCTCGCATGCTTGCAAACAAATCATGCTTGAGTGCTTCTTTAGTTGATGAAATGAGAATTTTTAAATGTTTCATGATGAATCCATCAATATGTTAGCCTATCTTTTTAATCTTCTGTCTAATGAATGAGTGATTGATTCTTTGTTCTAGTCAAAGCAGTTGTTGCTGTATTACCGTGGTTTCTCTTGAATTGATGTTTTACAAATCAATTTCTTTGATTTGAGTTGCTGGATTATGCATTTTACTGTTAACAAATTATAGATTGTATAGGCTCACATGATATTTGTGTTATAGCCTCATTTCAAACTTGATATGCTTTAATCCTTAATAAATGTTGTATGTATATGTATATACATTTAAACCCTGTGTAGATGAATTAGCAAATATGAATTCAGCTCATATGTTCATTAATTTAGAAAGTGAAACTTCAAAGGAAAATCTTTGTTATATGAATAAAATGGTTTTGATATATTATATTTCTATTAGAATAAATGTGTACGAATCATTGCAGGGAAAGACTGATTGTAATAGCCTGACTTAGGCTGGAATACCCAGAAAACAGACCAGACTCTGCTGGATTTTCTTTCCAGTGAGTCGACTCACTAAGTTTGATCCAACTCAGTTGAGTAAGACCAACTAGACCGAGTCAGATCAGCTGACTCGGCTAACCCATCTTTTCCTCTTGACTAGTAACCAATCTCCCTTGATTGTCTCTTGACCCCTTGACTGTTCAGTTGACCGTCAGTTGACCATTAGCTTAACTCAAATCTCTTTGCTTATAATTTTGTATGTTGCATTCATTATTAATAGATAAAATTTTCTTTATTAACTTACTATTAAAAAAAATAAAATAATAAATAAATAAATAAATAATAATAGTAATAATAAATTAAACCAAATTGTGATAGCTAGATGATTATTATCACAGCTTCAACAGATGAGAGAGGACATCCGCTGATCCACAAGCATTTCTAAAAAGATAAATATGCACTATATTTTTTAATTTTCGATTATAATGTCAATTGTGTATCTTAAGTAGCAACATAAATTTAAGAATGATTCTTTATTATCATCTTTAAATGATTCAATCATGATTTCTTTTAATTGCTCAAAAAGCATGAGCTTATTTGATTTGTATACACAACATATGTATAATGAATTAGATCATTAAATTTGTTCAACTAGTACCCATTGTATATATTTTAATTGAATATTACAAACTGTCATACATTATGAAGTGATCAATTGCTTTCAATAGCATCTGAACACATGTGATATCATGCACAATAATAATTAATCCAATAATCATCTATGATAGAAACCTATTGATTTAATATGATGTATTCTTAGTCTGCACAAATTCCAATTTGTTTGATTATATTTAACAGTGGTATGCAACAAAAAGCATGAAGGTCATTTTTAACTTGTACTCATTTAATATTATGAAATGCTTAAGAAATTTTTATGAAATGTGAAGATACCTATGAAGGGCACTTCAGAGATGCGCCAGTCATGCGCTAATGATGCACTGGGGGGCATGCTATAAAGAAACTAAATTTTTAGCTGTGAAATGAGTTAAATACTGCGCACCAATTAGGTATTTCATTTTAATAAGTTACTAACGCTAAATAGATATTATACTTTTCGCCACTTTGTGTTATATGTCTTGTACTTCTTAACATAAGGCAACAATTGATAGATACTTCATGTAAGCACTGAATTACTGGTGCTTTCACTACTTCAAGCATATCATGGAAACGTTCTTTGGAAATGTTCATGGAAACGTTCGTGGAAACGTTCGTGGAAACGTTCATGGAAAACTTGATTCAAAATGAGCCTTCGAGAAATGATACTTCAAATAGCTTATACTTCATACGAAGAATATTCAGTAAATACTTCAATTTATTTCGGATTTCTTATATTAATTCGAAGGGCGATATCTCTTATACTTCATACGGTAATCTAAATGCTTCTTCGGAAATTATCATTCAAAAATAGGTATTTTTCATTTCTTCCGGATATTCCTCATCTCTTATTTAAAATACTTCTCATATTTTTCTATATATACTTCTCATGTATACAGAAGAATAGATATATCTTAAATAAGAAGTGAGAAATGAGAAATATCCGGATAACTCTCAAATTTAGTTTTTATATTCCTCTATATATACCTCTCATGTATACTTCTCAAGGATAATTCTCCATTCAGAAGGCGTTATCTTTGGAAGGAAAAAAATCTATGGACTGCACACTAATTTTCTCCATGCCCGAGAAAATTAAGTGTGTGTTCCTGAGTACTCCGTGGTTGGAGGGAAATTTATGGGCCGCACAGTAATGTTCTCCATGCCCGAGAAAATTAAGCGTGTGTTCCTGAGTGCTCCGTGGATGGAGACAAATTCGGGACCTCATCCAAATTTCCTCCTAACCAGAGAGAAGATGGATGCGTTATATTCCATGACATGACTCCGTGGAAGGAGGTAAAATTCCAAATTGTAATGTATATACAAACAATTGGGACCACCTTGTAGCTTACTCCTGGCCCGAGTGAGACTCGTATGTGTTGGGTTCCGAATTACATGACTCCGTGGAAGGAGGTGCTCTCTGGCACAAAATTCCATAATATTAACCCAGGGTACAAAGGAACCTTGCGGTTGAAAACTAACAATCAATATATATATATATATATTTGTATACAAAATTTTGTTTTGCAAGGACAAAAATACAACATAAAATGAAAATGCACAAGCAACATCAACCACCACATTATGATTCGGGCGAGACGTGAAGTCGTCTTCTTAAGAGTTTATCTTCGAACAACTCTCAAGAAAAGGGGGCATGTTGTAAGTACCAAAAATCTGCTCCAACACGTGGCAGCAACGGAAGCAAAGCTCAGCATTCCCGCAACCCATGATGTCCCGCTACACAAGTCCGGACCACACCCAAAGTCCGGAGCGCAGCTACTCCGTAGCATGAACCGCACCAGTCCCGAAACAAGACCGATACAATCATTCCCGCAGCAAAGCTCAGGTCCGTAGCATGGACCAAAACATGGATCGCAGCATGGACCGAAACATGGATCGCAGCAAGGTCCGAAACATGGATCGCACCAGTCCCGCAGGAAGATCACTTTCATTTCCCGCAAGCCAGGACCGCAAGCCAGATCGGCGACTCATTCCAGCAAGCCAAGCAGACCAGCCCAGACCGTTTAAGGGGAAACTCCATCCAAACTTGAGGTGGACAAATAGACATGGAGTGACACGTGGAGGCGTTAGAAGAAAGAAGGACAGATGGGCACGGTTGAAGATGCCACATCATTTGCAACTTTTTTACTTCCATTTATAAAGAAATGAAGGAGAACAGAGTGGGGGATGGGATTCTTCTTCTCTGAAACTTCTCTCACGAAAAAAACCAGAGCTCCAATGGAGCTTTTTGTATCTGTAACCCATAAACTGATCAATAATAACCCTTCAATTTCAGTACTCGTGGATGTAGGCTATTCATAGCCGAACCACGTTAAATCGATGTGTTCAATTTCTTCTTTTTGCTTTGATAATTTTGTTGATGATTTGTGGTTGTTTTCGCTGATCAGAATTTTGGCATAAACAGGATGCACAAGTTTCCTTAAACTATTTCAAGCGTATGCTAAAAGAGAGCCCGGTTTTCTTTTACGCAATAGAAGTGGATAAAAATAACCAAGTCTATAAATTTTATTGAGCGGATATAAAGTTGATAATCGACCATTGATTCTTTGATGACGATGTTCATTTTGATACTACTTTTCGCACTAATAAATATGGCACGCCATGTGCACCATTTATAGATGTTGATTTTCATGAAACGACTATTTTATTTGGGATGACTCCGGACAATGTTATAGGTTTCTATTTTTTTTTCTTTTGCTTCTCATGACTCCAAATTTCCTATAAAATTCAAAACAAACATAAAATACACCAAATACAAAAAAAATATTTAAAAAAATAATAAAAAAGTGACATTCAAATAATATATTTTAAGCACTTATGATTCACTACCTCGTTCATGGCTCTCGTTATCTTTGTTATCACTTACTTTTTCACTTTGAACTTTATCAGATTTTGTATCTGAAGAAGATTTTTCTTCTCTTTAGTGCTCCACTTGAGTTGGTTCTTTGTTGGAAACCCCTTTAGCTTTACCCGTCGAACCCCTATAGTGTTTATCCCCCAAAATCTTACCACCCTCTCGACGAGTTCCAATACTCGCAGGGGAAGCAATATCATGTTTTTTTATCCCGATATCTTTTCAGTTTGCTTTTGCTTTCCCTAATCACTAAAGAGTATGAGAATATAATATAAACAACAATAACCAATTCAAGTAAATTTAGGAACTCCAAGACTACAATCTGCCATCGCGATACATCCATATCCAACGATTCCTAGAAATTTACATTATAGAATCGTTCAATATAGAAGTTTATATCCATCAATTCTAGGCTAAAAATCCACCAGAAAAATTGGGCATTTTCTCAACGTACAATAGTTCGATATAACCATCTATATTGAACGATTCTGGGCATTTGACATACTTTATAATCGGCCTATGTGGGTATTGTTCATCCACCGATCCTACCCAAGAAAACAACAACAGAAACATCTACATTTTCTTCAAAACCAGAATCGTTCGATATAAATGCCCATATCGACCGATCCTGGTCTGATGTTCTTCGTGGCTTTTCAGATACTTTACAATCGATCAACGTGGGAATGAACATCGACCATTTGTTACAGGAATTGTGGATATTAACACCGACCATTTGTTATAGAAAATCTAAATTTCTTAATTTTAATTTTTGAGTGTGAGCATGTTGATAAAACATAATTGAGAGGAATGGGTTGATATAAAAGTATATGATTCGATCCATTTGTTGTGCTTGTGTTGAGATGAGAGTTTCTTCGTCTTCGATAACCGTTTTCTTCTTCGTTGTTTATTTCGAATTGCATGTGCAATTTTTGGATCACTTCCATTAGGTTGAGTATCTCCAGTGGGATGCTTTACTCGTTTTGTCATTGTCGTTATATAGAAAAATCAAACGATTAATCGATTTTTGAATCGTCGATTGTCAACGATGTTTTAGTTTGAAATGGAAAAGAAGAGGGAGAAGAGAGAAGAAAAAAAGAAGAACGGTTGATAGGAAATGTATATGAAAAATATATCAGTTGGTTTTAGTATTAGGTTTCAATAGAGGACAATTATATAGTTTCACCCTATTTTAGAACCCCTTATCCACTCATATTGGGGGACACACAATTGACTATTGTAGTTTAAATAGAAAACTAAGTCGTCTAGGTGAAAAACTAGATTTTTAGGACATGAGAAATTTGGCTTCTCTTAAATATAGTCCACGAATTTATTATATATAGCGTAAAAAGTTTAAGTCAAAGTGAAAAACCAAACAAGTCTTACTTCTTTCCTAAAATCAACTTAAATCGTACTTCTTCCCTAAAATTAAAATAAACCCTAATTCCTCATTAAATCAAAACTATATTATAATTCAAACTAATTGCAATCCTTTTTAATATTCTTATAAACTTATTAATCGTAAATCTTAATACTTACTTTTCTTTAAAATCAAACTAAACTCAATAATTGTAATTCTTCTTATAGTATTCTATAAATTTACCAATTATAAACCATAATCCATATTTTTCCCCAAAATCAAACTAAACCCGAATACTCTTTCTTAATTCATATTGAATTATAGTTTTAATTAATTCTAATTTATTCCATTAAAAATCTCCATAACAACACCAATCCAAATGGAATTAACTAAGATTTTTATATATTTTTTTAAATCATTCTTTTAATACCCCATAAACATAATCCATATCATTAAGATTTAATCAATTAACTGTAATATTTATTTTTTCGATTTGGAATTTGACAATTCATGTAATTATTTGGACTATATATAAGAATTATGTATAGTTTTGTTTGTGGGTTATATATAATAATTCTAAAGGTTTATTTAACTAGTTTAATCATTTATTTTGTATGTGCTATAATTAATAAATGCATAAACTATATTTAAGAGAAACCTAAAATTTTGTGTAGAATCTAGATCATATAAATTTATGTTCTCAATTCCAAGTTTGCCTCGTACTATCTCAAGGATCATCGATAATTTTCGTCTTCCATTGGAAAATGTTGCTCAGCAAGTCAGCAGTGAAAAACTACAGTCTAAACAAGTGATACGAGGGAATGGGGACTGAATTTTGTTTGTCTAAACCACAAACTATGCAGGTGCACCTTTGGAAAAAAAAATAGAAGAGGACAAGTCAGGTAACATCTTTATCGATGAATTAAACTAAACTTTTCTCGATCAAAAAAATTAAAAAATTAAAACTAAACTCTCGGCTTTAGTTGCAAATCTCCTCGTAGCTTATTTTATATGAGTTTCCGTGCAAATCGTCAGGATAGCTTGGGTAGAGGGATTGACCGTGATAATGGGCAGCATTATTCTTATTAGTTTAGTGAACTGTTTGATTTTCCAAAAGCAAGATATTGTTCGAATGTCGCCTCCTCTAGTCTATTAAGAAAGGCTAAATATGACAGCGTAGAAAATCAATTTGGAACATCTGCTCTTCATTTTTACAAGAATAGATGTCTACGAAAGAGATAGGTCATGTGGAATTAAATGTGACACTTTTATGCAACAAATGCAGAGGAGTGGTCAGGGATGCCATAATCCTGGCCGTCATCTTTCCCGAACGCCAAACTCAGACTTTTTCTGTCTGATTGATCAATGACAGCAGTTCCTCCTTAATACCGGATGGTTTGAAGTTGTCATTAGGCATTGGCCTGGGAACTTGAGAATTCATTACCAGTTTACCAGACGAACGCCAGCAACACACCTAGGCTTTAGCCATAAAGAAAATCATGGACCCTCTATTTCATCCAAAGATGCAAGGCAAACAACACCCCAAGACAAAAAAAATACATATCTCTAAATGGAAAGTGTTGGTTATGCAACAATGGAAAACACTAAACAGAAAAAATTGTTAAAATTAAGAAATTTCTGATTGATACACACAATGGACAGAGCCACCTGCTCAGCAAATTGTCCTTAACACAATAGTCCTCGGGTACTCCTCAATAATGAAAGATGATATACCCCAACAGAGGAGATTTGTCCAGGATAGAACTGCCCGTTATGACTAGTATAAGCACAATACTAGTCACCCTCTAGAGCTTAACAACAATTTAGATGGAAGGGAAATAAACGAGCAAAGTGCACAAAACAAAGCAAGAAGAGGGGAAAAGAAGACAGGATAGTAGCTGCTTCTGGAGTGAGTTCTAATGAAGAAATTGATTTTCTTTTATAAGTAAAATATGAGAGTATGGTAATCAATTCCGTGCATAAATCACGGACATTATGGTTGAAATTCAATTCCACGCATGAAGCACGGAGTTAATGGTTAAAACGGATTTAAAACGGTTTAGAATAATTCTCTCCTAAAAAGCTCGTTGGGCCATACGCCCCCACATTTAAAACAAATTTGACTTAGCCTTAAATTCTATTAAGAAAATATATTATGTTAAAAAAAAACGTAAGTCTTGGTTGGCCCGCAGCTTTAGCTACGCCCAAACCCGCAACCATACTCATTCCCGCAGCAGTAGCCACAGTCACACCCACAACCACAACCACATCCGCAAGTCCGCAAGTCCGCAAGCCACAAGCGCACGCGCACCCGAGCCCCTGCGTGCGTGCTTCGGTGCGAAGCACCGGACATGTGTGAAAAGCATGGTTGCACCAACTAGCCAATTGCCTTAGTCCTCCCCCAACCACAAAAGCTTTTAAACCCTAAGGGCCCTCCCTTAGAAGCAACTTTCTAGGTAATAAGGAGAGGAATCATCTTTAGTTTCTCCAATGTGGGACTAAAGATTCATTCACAAAAGTGAAAAATGAGCTAGTGTACCTTAGTGACTTCTAGGTCCTAAGATCCATTCCCACCAAGACCAAAAACATTTTAAGTTCATTTTTCTCCAACAATCCCCCACATGAATGAAAACCCGATGAAAATCAGAAATCAGAAATCAGAAAGCGAGAAATACCACTTAGGCAATAGGTGTCCATAAGGTCTTGAACCTTTTCTTAGTGAGAAATTACCGGAACTACTTGATGGACAGTGAACGCGATGTCTTGAACTGTCGTCGTTTGGTGTAGTTCATCAATGACTTCCACGCGTGATATCACTCTAGGTGATATCAAGTTCTTGCCGTTGTGTCCATTTTGGCCCTGGACGTATCCCGTTTCTCAGAATGCTCTAGAGAATCAGCTCAATTCTCATAGGAAGCAGCCTACTTCCTCATTCAGATAGGTGAGTTCTATGAAGAGTGTTTACTGCTACACCCCACTTCAATCTTAAATTGAAACTATAAAACTCATTGAGACTTAATAAAAATCCATCCTTCACATGCAGTCACACTATCACGTCTACACCATAGGGAAGGGACATATAAATTTCTTCATCTAATTCACCATTTTGAGAAGCTGTTTTTACATCCATTTGATGTATCTCTAAGTTATGAATGGAAGCAATAACAATTAACATCCTAATGGAAGTAATTCTCGTAACAGGTGAATAAGTATCAAAGAAATCTACACCTTTTATCTGTTATAGCCTTTAGATACTAATCTAGCTTTATATTTTTCCACAGTTCCATCTACTTTACGTTTCCTTTTGAAGATCTATTTACAACCTATGGGTTTGCACCCTAGAGGTAAATCTACAATCTCCCAAGTATCATTCTGTATAATGGAATCCATTTCACTAATGGTAGCTTCTTTCCACCATGGAGCTTCAGAAGAAGTCATGGCTTCTCTATAAGTCTGTGGATCAGTCTCAGCTAAGCATGTTATGAAGTCTGGCCCAAAAGATTTTTCAGTTACAAGTCTTTTACCTCTTGTAGGCTCAAATTCATCTTCCTCTACTGGTAATGTCTGACTAGTAGAAGGGACATCTAGGGGAACAACACATATCATGCGAGATTCAGATTTCAAAGGAAAAACATTTTCAAAGAACACAACATCCCTAGATTCCATAATAGTATTCACACCAATTTCAGATATTTCAGAACTAACAACCATAAATCTATATACAGTAGTATGTTCAGGACACCCTATGAAGACACAATCAACAGTTCTGGGTCATATCTTGGTTCTCTTAGGTGGAGGAATGGAAACCTTAGCCAAGCACCCCCACACTTTAAAGTATGCATAAGAAGGTTGTCTACCTTTCCATAACTCATATGGAGTTTGGTCTGATCCTTTAAAGGGTACTATGTTCAAGACACAGCAAGCTGAGAGGATGGCCTCCCCCCACAAGTTTGCAGGTAGTCCTGAACTAATTAACATGGCATTCATCATCTCCTTAAGGGTTCGGTTTTTCCGTTCAGCCACACCATTAGATTGTGGTGAATAAGGAGGGGTTACTTCATGTATAATGCCATGTTCTATGAAAAAATCTCTTATAGGGATCACATACTCACCACACGGTCAGACCTAACAGTTTTAATGGTAGCACTCATTTGGTTTTCAACTTCTAGTTTATAAATCTTAAAGGCTTTTAAGGCATCATCTTTTCCTTTAAGTAAATATATGTGACAGTACCTCGTACAATCATCTATAAAAGTGACAAACAATTTCTTACCACCTCTAGTTTGAATTGATTTCATGTCAACTAGGTCTGAATGAATTAATTCTAAGGGTTTAGGCTTTCTCTGAATATTTTTCCTATAAGATTTTTTAGCATATTTTGATTCTACGCATATTTCACATTTATGTTCATTTTCCAAACTAAATTTGGGTATGCAGCCTATGCTAGCCATTTTATTCATTGATTTATAGTTTACATGACCAAGTATACCATACCAAACATTCAATGACTCACAAACATAAGAAGAATCAATTTTATTCATTTCAACTGAGGTTACATTCAATTTATAGAGACCCTCATTCTTATAACCCTTTCCTACATAGTCCTTACCCTTAGTTACAATAACTTTTCCAGATTCAAAAACAAGTTTAAAGCCCTTATCATCTAAAACACCACAAGATACAAGATTTTTGCATATGTCCGGAACATGAAGAACTTTATTCAATGTGAGAGTTCTGCCAGAAGTGAGCCTTAGCCCAACTTTGCCTTTTCCCGCAACCTGTGCTGCGGACGAGTTACCCATGTAAAGTTTCTCCCCTTTCCCTACCTTCTGATAGGAGGTGAACATATCTCTGTTTCCACAGACATGTTTGGTAGCACCAGAGTCTACCCACCAGTCTCTCACATTGGTTAACAAATTGACTTCAGACATCGTGCCAGAAAACTCGTTCTTGTTGCTTTCAACCAAATTAGCATTGTTTTTCTTGTTATTAAGGTCCTTACGTTTTCTACAATGCATTGCCATATGGCCAGGAATTCCGCAAACATAACACGCACCTTTAATTTTACCAATGCCAGATTTGGGTTTCAGAAAAGTACCTTTCTTGTGATGACCAGGCTTGCGGTTGATGCGGTCGCTCTTTTCAATATTAGAATACTTGTGTTCAATTACATGAGCTTTGTTGGACATGTCCCTTGCGAAAGATACGTTCTTGTCTTTGGAACACATCAATTCTTCCACTTGAATCTTCTTACCCAATTCAACCATACTGACTTCACCAGTTTCATGTCTCAATCTTTGTTTGTATTCAGACCAGGAAGAAGGTAATTTCTCAATCACCGCAGACACTTGAAACGTTTCATCTATCACCATACCTTCAGCAATAATTTCATTGATAATGCGTTGAAGTTCAAGGAATTGGTCAACCACAGATTTGTCCTTTGTCATTTTGTATTCCAGGAACCTGGCTACCAGAAACTTCTTACTTCCAGCAGTTTCCGCTTCATATTTTGCTTCTAAAGCAGCCCATAAATCAAACGCAAAAAAGTTCTCTTTTGCGTTATAGAAATCATACAATGCATCTTCTAAACAGTTCAGGATATGATTTTTGTCCATATAGTTCTGTCTACCCCAATTTTCTAACTCTCTTTCATTTCCTGCATCATTCAAAGTCTCATCAAAAGGTTTCAGAGCTAATTCATCCAACGTATGAAAACTCAGTGAGAACAACATCTTGGATTGCCATCTTTTGAAATATTTTCCACTGAATTTTTGTGGTCTGTCAACATCAGTTTTAGCCATTGTTACAGAAGAATAATATTGTGTTAAGAATGTTGGTTCTGCAATAATGGAAAACACTAAAAAGAAGAAATTGTTAAGTTTAAGAAATCTCTGACTGGTACACACAATGGACAGAGCCACCTGCTCAGCAAATTGTCCTTAACACAATAGTCCTCGGGTACTCCTCAATAATGAGAGATGATATACCCCAACAGAGGAGATGTGTCCAGGATAGAACTGCCCGTTATGACTAGTATAAGCAGAATACTAGTCACCCTCTAGAACTTAACAACAATTTAGATGGAAAGGAAATAAACGAGCAAAGTGCACAAAACAAAGCAAGAAGAGGGGAAAAGAAGACAGGATAGTAGCTGCTTCTGGAGTGAGTTCTAATGAAGAAATTCCTTTTCTTTTATAAGTAGAAGATGAGAGTATGGTAATCAATTCCGTGCATAAATCACGGACATTATGGTTGAAATTCAATTCCACGCATGAAGCACAGATTTAATGGTTAAAACGGATTTAAAACGGTTAAGAATAATTCTCTCCTAAAAAGCTCGTTGGGTCATACGCCCCCACATTTAAAACAAATTTGACTTAGTTTTAAATTCTTTTAAGAAAATATATTATGTTCAAAAAAAAATGTAAGTCTTGGTTGGCCCGCAGCCTTAGCTACGCCCATACCCGCAACCATACTCATTCCCGCAGCAGTAGCCACAGTCACACCCACACCCACAACCGAAACCACAACCACACCCGCAGCTGCAAGTCCGCAAGTCCGCAAGCCACAAGCCACAAGCCGCAAACCGTAAAACGCAAGTGCAAGCGCACGAGCACGTGCACCCGAGCCCGTGCTTGCTTCGGTGCGAAGCACTGCACATGTGTGAAAAGTAAGGTTGCACCAGCTAGCCCATTGTCTTAGTCCTCGCCCAACCACAAAAGCTTTTAAACCCTAAGAGCCCTCCCTTAGAAGAACTTTCGAGGTAATAAGGAGAGGAATCATCTTAGATTCTCCAATGTGGGACTAAAGGTTCAATCACAAAAGTGAAAAATGAGCTAGTGTACCTTAGTGACTTCTAGGTCCTAAGATCCATTCCCACCAAGACCAAAAACATTTTAAGTTCATTTTTCTCCAACAGAGAGCACACACACTGAGGAAGACAGCTGCTACCGGGAACAACACACCTTTTGCGATGTAGAGACTCAAACTAGATACTTCGCCAACCAATCTTTCATCGGGGGTTCCAAACCAGACGTGCATTGATCCCATGCTCTGCACTTTTATTAAGCTAATATTCTCCCCTCAATGGGAATCATGGTAAATCACTGGTGCGAAGCAAAGATAGGCTAGTAACAAACACTGCGATGTGCAACTATGTTGTGATGAAAACAAGGGTGAATTGGTTTGAACTACTGCCTGAACATTCAAATCTTTGGAAGACTATACACAATGGGAAATGCAGAAGATAGAAAAGCTTACCTGTTTACAAGTAGAGGTGTTACGGAACAAAAAAACACCAAAATTAGTTCAATTATGTTTTAATTTAGTTTTCTGCTAGTTCTGTTTCTGTTTCAGGTGACTAATTTTCCTTTTCGTATTCGTAAATTTCAGGACATTTCCTACTAACGAAATTGTTAATGGATAAGCTTAAAACAACAGCCAACAAAACCGACATACAAGGAAGAATAGTTAATGTGTCTTCTACTGCTCACAGAAAATACCCAAAGGAGGATTCTTTACTTGATCTCGAGACCATTAATAATCCGACCGAGTACTAGTTTCTACTTAGCATTATCCTTTCATTCAAATCATTTTTATCTGCTTGTAGGAAACATAATTTGTTTGGTTATTCAGTTGTGTTCTTAGAGTGTTTGGTTCCCGTCATAAGTCACATTACCTGAAACTACCCAAAGGCTTGCAATTCGATTCGTATCGAGAGAACTCACGAGGCTTCAACTTGTCTGACCTGGTTCACTAATTCTAATCTCAAGTGATCAGTTAGTCATGAAGGATTGCAGAGAAAGAAAGTTCTCCCCTTGACAGTGCAACTGATAATCCATATTGGGGCAATAAATATTACCATCACTATCATCAAAGATGTGCGAAGGTTGTTTCATCTTAGCCTTAAAGAAATCTTGCACTCCAGCATGCCGAGGCATTACAACCTTAGTTTTGTTTTTTTGGAACGCAAGTTATGAACTTGTAGGTATTTCCCATCGAACCAGTAGAGTAAAATCTGGTCAGAGAAACTGAAGATACGAGTAGGAGGTGTATCAGTACTGCCAACGCAAAATCAACAGGGGTCTGGTGGCAAGCCTGATGACAATTTGCAAGGAAAATTCACACGAACATCAAAACCCTCCTCCTTAACCCACGCTTGCTTGACTTTACCCTTCAATAAATACAAATAAACTACACAACAACAACTACTACTACTACTACTCCCGTGATGCTCACGTCGCCTTGATGATAACAATCACTTATTCCATTCCATAATTTTTTTTCTACATATGCGATACAAGCAAATCCTTTGAACTCCAGAAGATGAGGATAAGCAACAAGTAAGTGCTTTTGTTGCTCATCAGTTGTACTTTGAATGAACTTAAACTTCTCGTCATGGAGATTGAATGACAGTAACATCTCCATCTCATTATTACTATTATTATTCTCGTTAGCTCATCCCCCCCCCCTTGTTAACTGATTGGTCGTGGGTTCAATTCCTACTTGAGGAGAGTTCAATTTAGGGAGAGTGGCCGAGCGGTCAAAAGCGACAGACTGTAAATCTGTTGGAGCTTGGTCAGCCTTTACTCGACCAACTACCTAATACTACGCGGGCTCATCAAAGAGCGCTTTCTATGTTAGCTGGTCACGAGAGTACGATACATTGACACCTATGCTTTAAAGGGTAAAGTATCACCATCACGGTCTCCAGTAGGAAATTTAAAAAAAGGACTCTCCAATGGACCAGTAACCACATTCCTGCCCCTAGCATTTAAAAGATTAAAGATAAATTTTGGGAATTTATGCGATTGAAGAAAGTGAACATCAGTTAAACGTTTATCAATATGAATCGATTTATACCCCAATGTTTTGAGACCGCACCAAAACGGAGCAGTGACCGAACTGGAACCTTGATTAATATTTCTTCCAAAACAAAATATTGAGTAAGGTACTTCTTTTCATCGTATACACTTTTCTTCTTCATCTTTGTTGTTGCTGTGGTGGATCTGGGTTTACTTTTATTACCGCAGCCGATTCGGGTTTTCTGCTCCTTGACATAATTTAATAAGAAATTGGCGGTGTTGCTATATGCGTCCTTACAGTGAATGTAATGATAAATTCTGCAATTGATGGGTGTGTATATATATAATCCAACACGAAGGCCATGGCTTGCTAAGCAAAATAGCAGCTCGAGAGGGATAAGGAAACCAGTTAAAAATAGAAAACGTATAACTCCACTTGTGAATGGTAAGCTCAAAAAGGATTAATGAGAAACCAAAAATTGAACAATAATTACTTATAATCTACTAAATAACGGGTCAATTGCTTAATATAGTTAAAATTACTATCGGAAAAACCAAATATGTATGATTACTATTCATAATTCCCTAATTTAGTTTCCGTGCGGTTTTATTAGAGTATAACACAGTATAAAGGAAGGATCAAGTTAGCCCAGGTATATTCCAGGCGCGTGCACAGAAGATAGTCAGAAAACTATGTCAACAACAATATTTGTGTAATCCAGCTAGCTAGATAAGCTTAACCTAGTCAAGATAACTAGTTTGTTATTATCTTTTAGGATTCCCTATTTATCATATCATTCCTATAAATAGGAAACACTCATGTAAATATAATCAGTTCAGAATGTTCTAATGATCAATAATATTATTTACCCTACGGGGTTTTGTCTGTGGATGTAGGTCGAGTTGACCGAACCACGTTAAATATGTCTTCATTCTAATTTTATTTTTTTATCAAGGTTTTCATTATCAATAGTTGTCAAATTGAATTGTAGCAAATCTGCCATTTTTATTAATCAAACTCACTAATACTAAATCATCTACATGTTTCATTCTTTGATCCTTTTCCTATGGAATTGTGGATTATTTGTTATCAAGATCTCAATCAGATTACGGTTGATTCTTTGTTTCGAAAATATATCCTTTTCGGAATTGGTATTATTGCTCTGTTACAGCATTAGAATTATCTCATATATTCAAAGTGAGATTAATATCAGTTCTTTTGTCTATTGATTATCATGGACTCTGATCTGATTCGTATTTTATTATTTTACACAATGCGTAGATTTGTTTTTGTACATAGACCGTATGAGATAAGGTATCAATTAGAGTATGTGTTTGATTGGAAAACTACTACAAAGAGTAATCGTGTTATCTTTGGCACAGATGGTGCTTGTGCTCTTGCCTGAGAAAATCCTTTGTTTGAAGTTTGTCAAAACTGTTCTTATTCATCTTTATTATGCATCAAAGATGTTTCATATGTCTCAATATTAATGTTTTTTTGTGAAGAACATTCAGTTTAAGTCCGAATGTATCATTTTACTTTCGGATATCTCAAAACTACCAAAAATAGTCCCAAAATATTTTGGCTTCAATCTCACAATTTTGTGCGACTTTTTAACCTATTTTCGTTCTCAGTTAACATGCATAGTCCATGACTATGTTGTTTTTAAACCCCGATGTTTTCTCAACCCATTTCAGATTTTCTTTTCTAATGTTGTTGTTGATAAGTTGAAAACTGGATTTGCAATTTTAGGCTTTTAACTCCAAAAGCATATTTTTTTGACCGCAATAAGCCAATACTCATCATGATAGCATATTGCTCTCTAGTGTCAAGTGTTAATCTTAAATAAAAAATTTAGTATTGATCCAAAATCAACTTTAAGTCTTGAAGGATATCATTATCCTAATTAAGTTTTTTTAGCTAATAAGCATTTTTTATGCTTTTTATTCGCTTAGAAGAACATAACTTCCATTTATCAGCAATTGGCCTATAGCACTGTTAGTAAATTAAAGAAGCACGACACGTGGAAGAGGATCAAGTTAAGAAGCATCTAGATTAAAAAAGGTGAGAAACACAGGATCACTATCAAAGATATCGAATATCGAAAAGACATGAGACGTTTCCTGAGCGAAGAGCTGCATGAATGACACATAAGATCGAGAAAGCTGAACACCAACGAATAAAACAAACAGCATTAATTGATAGCTGTTCGGGAAAGCAAAAAGTTATTAATACTATATTATTTTCTGATCGAGAAAGTAAAAGGTAATAATTACTTTATGATCGAGAAAGTAAAAGATAATAATTACTCTATTATTTTAAAGATCGAGAAAGTAAAAGGTAATTATTATTATATTATCTTAATGATCGAGAAAGCAGATTATAATAATTACTCTATGATCGAGGCCACAGAAGTCTTAAGAGATAAGGAAACACGTGTCGGACATATAAAGTATCGAACCAAGAAGCAGTTAAGAACGATCTGTCATCTATACGATCGCACCAAATAAAGATAAAGTACAAGGACGATAGATACATCGAAACAAGATGGATCGACCCAGAGAAGAATTGATCCAGAATCGATGACTAAGATGAAGAAAATGACACGTTGTATAAAGAGCGATCAGAAAAATAGATCTATAAATAGAAAAGATCAAACAACAAAGAGGGGGACGGAAAAAATAGAAAGAAAAACCTGAGAAAGGGAAGAGAAGAAATTTTTAGGTAGGAACCTATGGGAAGTAATTGTATAATGTTTGAATTTCTGTATTGAATGGAAAAGTGTAAAGATTATAAACCCAGAAATTGCAAAACCTAGATGATCTATTGTATTGAGCTTAAACAATTTATAAAAAAGATGATTCTTTATTACTTAAAAGGATGTTTCTTTGTTATTCGTTTACATTTATTTAACTTGTATCCAAGAGTTTGATTGGTTGTTTAGCAAAAGGAATTTTTGACTTAAACAAGCACCAAGTCTTTGGTTTATGACAAATGGTTCCTTTTTGTCACAACAATGTGATGTTCATAGTCAGTTGTTTCTATTCCATATTTCGAATCATGGATCAGAATATCATTTTTATTAATTTGGAATTTTTTTATGTCCTTATTTTCTTTGATGCCCTTATACCTTGTTTAAACAAGTGGTTTCTACATCAAATGGATAACTTATGTTATCATTGACTAAGTTTTGTTGACAAGGTCAACCTTTTATCGGATCAATTTATTATAATAATTCTAACGTTAAGGTATGCTAACCATAAACATGCTCGATATCTTTTACAAACTTTATTTTTAATCGTTTGGAACCGATTCTTCATTATCCATTCAAAACCCTTATTTTCTAATTATTTTCCGTATCAAGGAAAATACTCCAAAATGGACAATTCTGATACAATTCTTTTGTATATCTTGTTAGTCAAACCCATTAAAACCATTTTTCCATTCTAGCCTTGAAAATCAAATCCCATCAGCTCATTTCAGCCACTTAGGCAATCAAACCTATTTTCCAACACAAAACCATATAGTTTGCAGTTGTGCAGATCATTAGCTAGCTGCCTCATTTGTTATATTTTACTATTTGTTCAAGTGTTGATACAATCAAAAATTAAGTTACCATGAAGATCGTATGATTATTGTGAAGAAGGATTAAGTTAGAAGATAGTCAGAAGATAATAAAAATTATTTGCAGTCTTCTTCTCTGAAACAGTTCAAGTTGAACTCTTTGTTTCTCTTCGTGTCCACCTTGAGGGGGTATTAGAGTATAACACACGTATAAAGGAAGGATCAAGTTATCCCACATGCATTCTGGGAACGTGCACAGAAGATAGTCAGAAGACTAAGTCAACAACAATATCTGTGTAATCCAGCTAGCTAGATAAGCTTAACCTAGTCAAGATAATTAGTTTGTTATTATCTTATAGGGTTCCCTATTTATCATATCATTCCTATAAATATGAAACACTCATGTAAATATAATCATCTCATAATATTCTGATGATCAATAATATTATTCACCCTACAGGGTTTTTCTGTGGATGTAGGTCGAGTTGACCGAACCACGTTAAATATATTTTCATTCTGATTTTATTTTTTATCAAGGTTTTCATTATCAGTAGTTTTCAAATTGATTTGTAGCAAATCTGCCATTTTTGTTAATCAAACTCACTAATACTAAATCATCTACATGTTTCATTCTTTGATCCTTTTCCTATGGAATTGTGGATTATTTGTTATCAAGATATCAATCAGATTACGGTTGATTCTTTGTTTCGAAAATATATCCTTTTCGGAATTGGTATTATTGCTTTGTTACAGCATTAGCATTATCTCATATATTCAAACTGAAATTCATATCAGTTCTTTTGTCTATTGTTTATCATGGACTCTGATCTGATTCGTATTTTATTATTTTACACAATGCGTAGATTTGTTTTTGTACCCAGATTGTATGAGATAATATCTCAATCAGAGAATGTGTTTGATTGGAAAACTACTACAAAGAGTAATCGTGTTATCTTTGGCACAGATGGTGCTTGTGCTCTTGCCTGAGCAAATCCTTTGTTTAAAGTTTGTCAAAACTGTTCTCATTCATCTTTATTATGCATCAAAGATGTTTCATCTGTCTCAACATTAATGTTTTTTTTGTAAAGAACATTCAGTTTAAGACCGAATATATCATTTCACTTTTGGATATCTCAAAACTACCAAAATATTCTCAAAATATTTGGCTTCAATCTTGCAATTTTGTGCGACTTTTTAGTCTATTTTCGTTCTCAGATAACATGCATAGTCCATGACTATGTTGTTTTTAAACCTCGATATTTTCTCAAACCATTTCAACTTTTCTTTTCTAGTGTTGTTGTTGAAAGTTGAAAACTGCATTTGCAATTTTAGGCTTTTAACTTCAAAAGCATATTTTTTTACCGCAATAAGCCAGTACTCATCATGATGGCATTTTGTTCTCTACTGTCAAGTGCTAATCTTAAATCAAATTTTTAGTATTGATCCAAAATCAACTTTTAAGTCTTGAATGATATCATTATCCTAATCTAAGTTTTTTAGCTAATAAGCATTTTTAATGCTTTTTATTCGCTTAGAAGAACATAACTTCCATTTATCAGCAGTTGGCTTATAACACCAAGTATTTGGTTTATGACAAATGGTTCCTTTTAGTCACAAAAGTGTGATGTTCATAGTCAGTTGTTTTTAATATCTAATTTCCGAATCATGGATCAGAAGATCGTTTTTATTAATTTGGAAAAAAATTTGATGCCCTTATTTTCTTTGATGCTCTTATACCTTGTTTAAACAAGGGGTTTCTACATCAAATGGATAAATTATGTTATCATTGACTAAGTTTGTTGACAAGGTCAACTTTTTATCAGATTAATTTATTCTAAATCTTCTAACATTAAGGGATGCTAACCATAAACATGGTCTATATGTTTTACAAACTTTATTTTTAATCGTTTGGAACCGATTCTTCATTATCCATTCAAAACCCTTATTTCCTAATTATTTTCCGTATTAAGGAAAATACTCCAAAATGGACAATTCTGATACAATTCTTTTGTATATCTTGTTAGTCAAACCCACTAAAACCATTTTTCCATTCCAGCCTTGAAAATCAAAACCCATCAGCTCATTTCAGCCACTTAGGCAATGAAACCTATTTTCCAACACAAAACCATATATTTTGCAGTTGTACAGATCATTGGCGCTGCCTCATTTGTTGTATTTTACTATTTGTTCAAGTGTTGATACCATCAAAGATTAAGTTACCATGAAGACCGTATGATTATAGTGAAGAAGGATCAAGTTAGAAGATAGTCAGAAGATAATAAAAATTATTCGCAGTCTTCTTCTCTGGAACAGTTCAAGTTGAACACTTTTTTTCTCTTCGTGTCCACCTTGGGGTGGGGGGTATTAGAGTATAACACACGTATAAAGGAAGGATCAAGTTATCCCATGTGCATTCTGGGCACGTGCATAGAAGATAGTCAGAAGACTAAGTCAACAACAATCTTTGTGTAATCCAGCTAGCTAGATAAGCTTAACCTAATCAAGATAATTAGTTTATTATTATCTTATAGGGTTCCCTATTTATCCTGTAATTCCTATAAATATGAAATACTCATGTAAATGTAATCATCTCATAATGTTCTGATGATCAATAATATTATTCAGCCTACGGGGTTTTTCTGTGGATGTAGGTCGTGCTGACCGAACCACGTTAAATATGTTTTCATTCTGATTTTATTTTTTTATCAAGTTTTTCATTATCAGTAGTTGTCAAATTGATTTCTAGCAATTCTGTCATAACTATTAATCAAATTCACTGATACTAAATCATCTACATGTTTCATTCTTTTATCCTTTTCCTATGGAATTGTGGATTATCTGTTATCAATATCTCAATCAGATTACGGTTGATTCTTTGTTTCGAAAATATATCCTTCTCGGAATTGGTATTATTGCTTTGTTACAACATTACCATTATCTCATACATTCAAACTGAGATTCATATCAGTTCTTTTATCTACTGATTATCATGGACTCTGATCTGATTTGTATTTTATTATTTTACACAAAGCGCAGATCTGTGTTTGTACCTAGACTGTATGAGATAATGTCTCAATCACAGTATGTGTTTGATTGGAAAACTACTACATAGGGTAATCGTGTTATCTCTGGAAAAGTTAGTGCTTGTGCTCTTGCCTGAGCAAATCCTTTCTTTAAAGTTTGTCAAAACTGTTCTCGTTCATCTTTATTATGCATCAAAGATGTTTCATATGTCTCAATATTAATGTTTTTTTATGAAGAACATTCAGTTTAAGTATGAATGTATCATTTCACTTTCGGATATCTCAAAACTACCAAAAATATTATCAAAATATTTGGCTTCAATCTCGCAATTTTGTGTGACTTTTTAGCCTATTTTCGTTCTCAGTTAACATGCATAGTCCATGACTAATATAGTCAAAATTACTATCTGAAAAACCAAATATGTACGATTACTATTCATAATTCCTCAATCTAGTTTTCGTGCGGTTTTATTAGAGTATAACACAATATAAAGGAAGGATCAAGTTATCCCAGGTATATTCCAGGCGCGTGCACAGAAGATAGTCAGAAAACTAAGTCAGCAACAAATTTTGTGTAATCTTGCTAGCTAGATAGGCTTAACCTAGTCAAGATAATTAGTTTGTTATTATCTTTTAGGGTTCCCTATTTATCCTATCATTCTTATAAATAGGAAACACTCATATAAGTATAATCATCTCAGAATGTTATGATGATCAATAACATTATTCACCCTACAGGTTTTGTCTTTGGATGTAGATCGAGTTGACCGAACCAAGTTAAATATTTCTTCATTCTTATTTTGGTATGTAGATTTATTTATTTATGATTTCTTTATTTTATCATTGATTAATCCTAATATTTTATGTAACCAATGATACTCATCTTAGTTTTTATCTACATATTAAAATTTAAGAGTTTTTTTAACCTTTGTACCCAAAGTCATGACATCGAGAGTCTAGTATCCAGTTTTTGAATATTTTTATTTTTTTACTGTCCATATTATTGATTCATGACAATAAAATATAAATAGATTATTTCGTAAATACCTTAAATTATGTCATGAGTGACAATGACATTTGGTACCTAACGTCATGACACTGAGGAATTGGAAATCCAGAAATTATCGCGAATGTCATGACATTGAGTACTGATGTAGTTTTTAAAGTGGTAAATAAGAGGTTCGATTCTCGAACTTGTGAAGGTAATGATTTTAGAAAATATTGGACTAAATCTAAAATAATAAAAATCAGGAAAATAAACTAGAGATGATTTTTAGAAAATATGGGGAAAACCAGGAATCAGGAATCAGTTATTTCTAACAATTTATGTGATTAATCGGGTAATTCTTTTAAATAAATTAAGCTCAAATATTGCCAAAATAGGTTTTATGCAAACAAGTAGAGGTAAATCATAAGCATGGGACATCATAGGTTGTCAACCCAGCATGACCCATCAAACAAAAACACCACTACTGAATGAAAACCGTTTTTTCTATTTCAAAACTATGCAATTTTAATAAGTAAAGAATTATAATTAATTAATTAAAAATAGACTTACCACATAAAATTGAGAGAAAAACCTCCTCCATCATCCCAGTAAATATACTTAGCTCATGGTAAAGAAAACTTGCTCAAAAGATCTTTTCATTGCTCAAAATATTGATTACAAGGTTGAATAACGGTGCAACAGCTGAACAGACGCGTTTATAAGTGTTACAGAACAAGGTTCAGCCGTTGCAAAAGGCTAAGGCAAAGAAAAGGGGAAAAGAAATTTGGAAGCTAAGGCAACGAAACAGCAACACTTATAAGGTGTTGCTGTGTCTTCTTCTCCGATGGAGTTGATGAAGAACAGTCGGTCGTCGGTGACAGCAGCAGTGGCCGGATAGTGGGTAATTCCGGCCACAATTCCGGCGACTCCGAAACTTCAATTCTAAGCTATCTTCCCCCATTTTTCTTGGCTTCTCTTCATATATATAGGCTCTACAAACCCTAGGGAGAGTTCTAAACCTAATAGAACTCCTTAAAACACTCCCAAATTCATCCAAATCCGAATCAAAGTGTAATACCCTTTTTCCGGCGAAACTCGGATTTGGGGCTATTTTTCCGGCATAAACCTCCAATTCTTCACGTGTTTAATCTTGTATGGACCTCTAGTATATTGTGTATCAATTTGGGAGCAAAATATGCTAAAAATTACGTGAACCAAAGTATCCAGTTGTATGCTGTTTCCGTCCCGATCCAGTGACTGGCAGTTGACTCGGTCAACTCGGGTTGACCGATTTGACTCGGGTTTGACCCGATTTGACCCGATTTGACCGAGTTGACTCGAGGGTACCCCTTATCTACTTCTAGGGTGCCAAATAACACTTGTCCTTGGGTGCCTTTATCACTTTTTGAGCCAATTTTTCCACAAATCTTTATTCTTCAAATGTACCTACAAAAGCATAAAAACACGTAATATTTGCAAAATCGAATACTAACTTAATAGAAACTAAGGTGCAAATTAGACACTAAAATGTGTCTATCAAGTACCCAAAATCATGACACTGAGGAAGTTGGTTGCCACATAGGCTCTACATGGGTGCAAGGTGGGGTCAGGAAATTTAATAAAAAAATTTAACACCCATCTTACATTTCATTCTCAAATGACCCAGTTTCCTCTACTTTTCTTCACTTCATATACTTCGGTCTTCATCAGTTCATCTTATTTGGACCTCATTCTTTTTGCTTCTCACCATTGCAATCCCTTCACCTTCGAACCACCGGCACAACCTCAAATCATCCACTAATATCAAATCACCACCACAACCTTAAATCAGTGATTTTCTCCAACTCGAGGACGAGTATCCATTATATTTTTCAAGTTTTGTTCTATATCTTTAAAAGATCAGATATATTCTTTAAATCTTTTAGGTATGATGTTTGATTCATCAATTTCTCTTATTGATGTTCTTAAAACTTTGACTAACCGTTTATATTTTAAAAATATTAAACTAGGAATTACTAGCTAATCCTATATTAGGGTCCCATTTAACCTCTAATCCTACACCAAAACCCCCTTTAATCATTAATCCAAAAACTTTTTTTTGGATTAGTTTTGTTACTCACGCGTCCAATTCACGTGAGAACAATGAGAAACCGATTTTCATTATTCTATAAATACCCCTCTCTTTCTACCAACTATATATTTAGCCAAAATCAAAACTTCCAAAAAAAATCGTCAATTGTAGATCACAGATTGTTCTTCTTTTTCTTTTCTTTCCGCTTCAGTGGTGTTTTTCAGTTTTAGGGTATCGTCAATCTCCAGGTAATTTTCTTTTAGTCTTCTTCTCTGTATTTTTCTCCAGGTACCGTCAATCTCTGTTTTTGTTTTTTTAAACTGAAATCATGATAATCAACTTGATTTCATGTTTTGTTTGTTTTCTTATACTGAAATCCGGATTAGAAACGTTTTCTATGATGTACATTTTGTTGAATTCCATGATCGATCTCATTTTTGTTCGTGTTTTAGTTTTCTTTTCATCTTTTGAAACTGATTTTGTAATCGTTCTATTTTGTTCATTATATTGCCGTATTCAGTGTTTTTACATGTTGTTTGATAATAGGTTTTATTTGGTTTTCTTTTATTTTTTTCAGGGAATCATGACTTTTGTTCTTTCTTTTTCTGTATGTTTTGAATGTTTCTTCAATACATATTAATACGTACTGTTTTTTCTTAAATTTTTCGATATATACTGTTTTTATAGTATACTTTTTTTAAATCAGTACATATTTTGTTTGCACTGTTTTTCTGTTATGTGTGTTTCTATAATATGTGTGATACTTCTAAAACAGTACATATATGCATCACATTTCTTCAGGTTCAACATGTCAAGTGTTGGTTCTAATCCAAATAGCTTTTGCTACTCTCATGTATACCACAAGCAACACCACATTGCATATTTGGTTACGTTATCTTCGACTTTGGAAGATTTGAAGTTTACTATTTGTAATGCGTGGAGTTGGTTGACTCCATCAACTATTGTTGTTAATTATGTTGAAAATGGAGTGAAAGTCCCTGTACTTGCTGATGTATCCCTTCAAGGTCTTGCTGCATTGCATTTTATGAAGAATTCAGATTTCTTTGATTTGCATGTTGATGTTGTGTTATCCTGTGCATCTAATTCTTTGACAATTACTGATATTGACAATAGTGCTGAGTTGGTTTTGAGTGCTAGGAACAGTTATTTGAAAGATTCTAAAGAGGTTGCAAGTGTTCTTTTTTTGATGGTTGGGAGAATCTTTTTGAAGATAAAACCATCTCTTCCATGGTGGTGTTGAAGTTGTTCGGTTAGCATGTCACAAATATTGTTTGAGGACTGGATATAAAGGTTTATTGAAGAATGACCTTGAGAGATTCACATCCAGATGCAGCAATGACAGTTGCTCTTGGATGCTTCACGCGGTTGCCATGAATGGGTCTTTGGATGTGTTTAAAATAAAGTATTACATGGGTAGGCACACTTGTGGCGCTGGTTATAGGTTGAGGAGTCCAACTGTTTCGAGGAAGCTTGTAAATCATTTAGTTCATGAGCGTGTCAAGCACAACCCTCTCATAAATCCGCAAGAGATTATGGATTACATTAAAATTGGTGGAGGGATCAACATCAAGTATCACCACGCATATCATGCACTAGAGTTATCGCATGAAATGATTTTTGGTGACGATGTAAAGTCATACACTGATCTTGCTTGGTGGGTCACTGTTGTTCGAGAAACCAACCCGGGTTCTTATATTGATTTTGATTTCAACGACGCAACAAAGAGATTCCACATACTTTTTATTTTCTTTGGAGCTTGTAGAGACGGTTATAAACTTTGTCGTCCAATGATTTTTTGTGATGCGACATTTCTTATCGGGAGGTTTAAAGGAGGTCTAATGGCTGCTATATGTCTTAATGGCAATCAAGGTAACTTTTTTATATGGTACATATTTTTGATATATATCTGTTTTTTATGTACTTTAGGATCATACACATCATACATAAAGTACATATTGATATACACTGTAGGTATAACATATTTTTTGAAGGTGCAGGCATGAAGTACATATTTGGTATGTACAGCTATATGACAATAATAAAACACATTTGTAATCAAGACATGAAGTACATATTGATACGGTTTTTTATATTTTGTTTTCCAGGTTTTTATCCTTTTGCATATGCATTAGTTCCTGGAGAAGATAATGATAATTGACATTGGTTTATGGAAAATCTTAAAAAAGTTGTGGACCATCGTCCCATCACCTTTTTGAATGACCGAGGTGAAGGTTTGTTGAATGCAATTCCTGAAGTTTTCCCTGATTCTTATCATAGCTATTGTTTTTTCCACTTGAAAAAGAACTTACCCATCAGTAAGGCTGATGAAAAATATAAAGAAGTGGTGGACTGTTTCCAAAAAGCCACATATGCGCTTTCTCCAGCTAGATATGAAGAAGGTCTTCAAGGAATGGTTTATCTAGGCAGGCCTTGGGTTGCTCAATACTGACGTAACATTCCTAAGGAAAAGTGGTCTAGTGCATACTTCCCAGGCTGTAGGTATGGTCAGACTTCTTCAAGCATTGCTGAGTCTTTTAATAATTGGATTCGCCGCGAGAAGAAGTTACCTCCTTGTGCTCTCTCTAACACAATCAGGTTTTTATAAGTTTCTTGTAACTCTACAAGCATATATATACTACATGTTTGTTGTTTTTTTTTAAAAAATTATCATGTAGGCTTCGGGTAATGGAGTTGATGTCTGAACGTCGTGAAGAAAGTCTTTTGATGGATCCGGAACTCTTAACCCCTGTGTATCAAGCCTTGCTTGAACTACACATTCAAATTGGTCGTCATTGGAAAGTTAGTCAGTCATATGCTCACGTCTTTGAAGTTCATTCCGCAAGGTTAGTTTTTTTAGGTAACCTGCTCTTTTGAACTGAGATATCCACTATATTCTTTTTTTGTTTGTGTAGTGCAAATATCAATATATAATGCGTAAAATAATATGCTTGGTTTTCTTTGTTTTTTGCAGGTCTCATATGGTAGATCTACAACAAAAGAGTTGTACTTGCCAAAGATGGCGCGTGTATGGTTTTCCATGCTCGCATGCTACTGCAGCCATTGTTGCATCTGGGGGAAAGTTCCTTGATTATATCGATGAATACTTCAAAGTTAGTTGTTATCGCCAGCTATATTCAAACGCTATCAGACCTGTTCCTAATCATGACAGGTAAGTTTTTAAGCAGTACATATTAATTTTTTATATGGTAGTATCATACATGAGAATGGTTTTAAGCAGTATATATAAACCATAAACTAAAACTAGCATAGTACATATTGATTTTTAGTGTAACACATATCAACAAAAACTGCACAAGTATAGTAGTTTTTTCTTATTTATGTTTTTCAATATACCACATGCCTGATGAGTATACCGCAGAAGATATTGTTATGCCACCAATAGTAGTTAGGGCTCCTCCAGGAAGAAGAAAAAAGAACTGTATCAAGAGTGCATGGGAGAGGAGCGAAAATCCTGTTACATGTTCAAATTGTAAAATGAAAGCTCATCACAACAAGGCTACATGCAATATCCGTCAGTATACATTACAGAATCCTGTTACGGATGAGAATTAATTTCATTACAGTTTTTTTTAGTACATTTTGGATTTAAATTCTTTTTAGAAGATACTTGTTGCATTTTTTTTACGTTTCTTTTTTCAGAACTTGTTTGTGTGCCAACTGAGTTATGTTTCTTAATGACAGAATTTGAATTTGATGATATAAATCTTATATTTTGCTCAATCTAAAAAGATGTATGAACAATTGGTTTAATGTCATTCACTCTATACAGGGGTCGAGGGGGCAGCGCCCCCTCTTTTTAGTAATAAATCTTTATTTAATTTCAGAGTTATTAGTGATTTTTATTCCCAATACATTTTTCTTTTACTTTTTTAGTAATCTTGTAGTTGTTTCAATAGGTACTTGCTTTTTAGATTATGAATCTATTGGTTTTGAGTTTCAGGACAAAGTACATATCAATATGTACTTCATAGTACATTTCAATATGTGCTTGCTTTTAGATTATGAATCTCTTGGTTTCAGAGTTTCAGAACAAAGTACATATCAATATGTACTTTTTAGCACATATCAATTTGTTCTACCTTTATATATTACTCTAAAATTAAACAGAAACCTTACAATGCTAATAAAGATCATCACATATATATATATTAACGTACTAACTAAAAACCAAGTTGAATATGTAGAAACCAAGTTCAATAAGTAAACAAAATAAGAAAGTTAATGAAGTAGTACCCACAAAACCCTGCACAGACCAAAAAGTAAAAATGTACCAACTTTTCTCCTCAGACCAAGATCTACAAAATGTACCAACTATGCAGTTAAACATGTTTTTTCATTCTGAGGGTTCCCAACTGATTTCAGGGTGAGTTGCTGTCAACAACTTGCATGCTAACTTGATTCTTTTCAGCTGAATCTTCTGCATCAGTTGTACATCATCCCCCAAACCTTTCCCTTCACAATCAGTCTTTGCTCTTCTCTTTAAAAAATGCATCACATAAATAAGGCAGTTTGTCCAGATCCCTTGTTGGGGACATTCACAGTTAGTCAACTGTACGGTGGTCAGCATGTTTCTTTTGTGCTCGTCTAAAAACTGGTTGATAGGGTGGAACATGTATTCAGACATTGTCTTGGCATTTGGATAGTAATGTTCTTTGAACGCCACAGATGAGTTGTAATGTTTGAATGTTTTTGTTTTAAACTCAAACTCCAGCAGGGTCCAATGCCTGTTACCATGGCACATTGGTACAAGTATCTTTTCAATGTCTTCGCTCATCTTCACTATTAGCATTATGATAGCATTCACCTCTGCCCCTTTAATATAGTCTGGCTTTTCGACATGATACTGAAAATTGGAAACGTTTAATAGGTTATTTCACAAAAGTTTATAACAATATATACTGTTTTTCATAACCAATGTTCAAAAGTATAAAATAAGAAAAAAAACACATACCCAAGAAGTTGGATCCAGGTGCAACACTTTTAAGTATTTTTTTTCTTCGGCAACATTTGCTTGGTCTTGTTCAAAAGCCAGTTGAAGCTTATATTGAGCATAGTTTAGGAGATCTTGCTCTAATGATCTGTTGAACACCAGATCCTCCATTGTAGTCCCGCTTACGCAGATACCACCTCCGTTCTTTACTCTCCAAGCACCTGAGCAGCACATTTATAACAAAAACACATATATGAAGTAAGCTTTTTTTTTATATGTACTGCAAAACTTTCTTGATTTAAAATTAAAATGAAGGGTAGAAAGTACTTACATTCTCTTTCCGTTATCAAAGTACGGAAGTAGAATCTCTAGTTGTTCTGCTGTCATACTCTCGTAGAGTGGTGACTTGAGAAGATCCAAGAATTTCTTTCTTGGTTGTTGAGCTTTCTTAGCTTTGTTGGCTTTTATTGTCTTTATTGTCTTCTTTCTCTTCTCAGTTCTTGGATTTTTCTTTTCAGAAAACATACTTCCACTATCAAATAATGGATCTGTTTTCTTCCCAGGATTTGCACGGGTTACCCTTCTGTTAACCGCTTCTCTTGGCTTGACTGTCTTCTTTGCAAGAACCTTTGGTTTTGCTTTTTCTTTTTCAGCAGTCATCCTGGCAAGTTTGGTTGCAAGGGGAACGTCGTTTGACGTCTGGGTTGTTGTAACTTCATTTTCCTGAATTTTTGAATCCAGATTTTCAGTACTATATTTGAATCGTATTTTTTCAAACAATGACAATAAAGGTAAATTATCACAGTTAGGGAGATATACCTCCTGATCACTTTCTTTCTCAGGTGTTACTTGAACCGCATCTTTCTCTGGGTTTATTTGGGTTGGCTGAGTTGTAGCTTGTTGAACTTCTACACGTCGCAAATCATTTCCAAATAAATTATCAAATTGTTTGCGAATGTTAATCCCAAATAGAGTAGTATGGCTTGAAAAACTACCATTTTCTAGGCCGAGAGATTCATATTGCTCATCATAAACATCCCTACTTGAAATGGCTAAGTCTAAAAATTCTTCGAATGAGAATTTTTCAATGTCTTCAAACTTAGCCATCGTAGTAAACAAAGGGATTCTCATGCCGACGAAGCTGTCGACTAGAGTTTCAACGTCTTTTTCAACCTATGGGTTCAGTGACATCTCTTTTATCGTTTCAAGACTCTGGTCAATTGCTTCAACCACCTTCTTAATTGCGTGTTGTTCAAGCCCAGCCAAATCATCCTGCAACCACAGAGTTTTTATTCATGATAGGTAAATGCATACTGATATGTACAATTATATGACAATAACAAAACACATTTTTAATCAAATACATACTGATATGTACATCTATATGACAATATATAAAACACATCTGTATTCAAGTACATATTTGATATGTACAGGTATATGACAACAATAAAACACATCTTTAATCAAGTACATACTGATATGTACAGTTATATTTGATAAAAATATTTTGTAATAAAGAGTGAGACTAGCCAGCATTACTTACCTGTGAGTTACTTTTCTCCTGCATCTTTTTGACCTCTTCCTTTAGGTCATATCTAGCCCATGTTTTGATAATATCAACATCAACACCACAGAACTTGCACACTGAAGGTGGTGTTGAAAATACAACATTAAATGGTACCCTTTTGAAGGTGGTGTCACTCACATCACTTTGTTCATCTGGAGTTGATGTCTGAACAGTTGGCACGTCTTCTCCCAAATCTACTCCACCTTATGTTATGTTTTCACGAAGAGGATCTGTTGGAGTAGTAGGAGATGGGAATTCTCCTGTTGGGTCAGTGCCTAAATGTGTGGGACTCCCATCAAACGAGTCTGGAAACTCTCCTCCATTTTCAGGCTGCATGGGAGAAGTTTTCATGTAAATGTCATGCAACATTTGCAGAAGCTTTGACGCATCAAGCGGTCCATCTTCATGCTTCATAGTGTTAGCTTCATTCCATTTCTCAAATATTGTCTTTCTCAGATCTTCATATCTTCCTTTCCAGTTATCTTCTTCCATATCCTTTGCTGCAGTTTCTTCTTTGTCTTCTTCTTTATCTTCTTCCTTTTCATCTTCACTGTTCTCTTCTTCAACTCTTCTTGTTATTCTGTTCAGAATTTACTTTTCTTCATTGGTGTATTGAACCTTGAAATTGTCATTGAACTGTACCAAAACAACAAATATGTACTCAGAAATATGTTATACAAAAACAAGTTTTTTCATGAGGTATATATCAGTATATACTGTAGGATAAAAAACATCATACATTCAACACATATCATCGTATACTGTATGATAACACAACATCATAAATGTAATAAATAAGTACATATTTTTCTTACCTCATATTCAGTTTTATCAATATCTTTTTGGAGTTCAGCACATAACTTTGACAGATTCCATTTTGCAGTTCTCGGAACAAACATTTTTCTGGAATCGTCTTTATTTCCTCTGGTTCCAGCAAATATGTATGCTCTGCATACCAAATCTGTTTTGGAAAAAAAAATCACAAAAAAAAGTTAAGAGTAAATCATTATTTCATTGAGTAAACTACTAAAAAAAATAGTACGTATTCTTACCAACAAATAGTTCAGACACCCTGTTGTACTCTCGACTGCGTTGACATTGTCATTTAATGACTTTTCAAGGTAAGAATGTATCAAATCATGCCATTACACATTCTTCGCAGCTTCTAGATCCTCCACAATACCTATGTACTTTTCAGTCAAGGCATGTGCATCTTTTGTTGTGAAAAAAAAAGTGATACACATGAAAAGGCATATAAGCCTTACCAAGTCTTCAGCATCTCTCACTTCTTGACTTTTTTTCTCAATATCTTCTTCACTTCCTTCTTCACTTCCTTTTTCACTTTCTTCTTCTTCATCACTTTCTTCTTCTTCAACATTTTTCTCAGTTGCTTGCTTTTTTCTTAGAAGTTTCAACACTTCTTCCTGTATCCTCACTCTATTAACCATTTTGGTCTATGGTACATCAGCAAAGAACCTCCGGAAGAAAGCATTGTTTCTATATCCACCTCTAGATGTCAGCATTATATCTTCATGCTGTCTTTTGCTGCTATTGGCATTCCAAAGATAACACCTACTTTTTCAGGAATGAATGTTAGAATATGCGAAACTCCATGCCTTTTGAACTCAAATCTGAGCTCATCTGCAACTTTACTTCTCTTATAACACTTTATAAGAGTGGTCACAGCAGTTGCATTCTTCATCCAATGATCTGCACCCAGATTTGTGTACCAAAACATCAGAAAAAGGTTGTCATACGATTGCTCACTGATTATGCGCAACTGAGTTTCACTCAACTCAAGCTTTTCTGCCTTGATTGCTTTAACAAGCGACCAAATCCCCATGAACCCACTTCTGTAGATCTTCCTGACAGGTGCAGATTTTGTGGGTTTCTTCACACTAACTGCATAATGAACACACTGTCAATATCCCTACAATATATCAATATGTACTATAATATAAAACAAAGTATATGTTTTTTTTTATATGTTGATATGTATCTGCTATATCATGAACAAAGTATACATTGATATGTACTGATCCAATTCAAGATTAGAACAAAGTACATATCGATATATATTATCATGTATGCAAGATGTAGATGCTTTAGTATAGAACAATGTACATCTATATATATGCTTTTATATCTATAGCATGAACAAAGTACATATCAATATATACTTATCCAATTCAATATCTAGAACAAAGTATATATCAATATGTACTTATCCAATTCAATATCTAGATGCTATAACTTTGAAAATAAGCATACACTGATGTGTACTGATCAGTAAATATTAAAAACCAAGTACATATCAATATTTACCCTATGCATGCTAGATCTATGTGCTAAAACATGAAAAAATAAATAAACATATATTGATATGTACCAATGTTGTATGCTATATCTAACTCCTACAACATGAACTGATCAAGTTATATATTGATATGCACCTTTTTTTTGCAGAAACAGCAACACCCTTCTTCTTTTTCTGTGATGTAGATGAAGAACGAACAACAAGAGCTTTGTTCTTCTTCTTTGTAGATGGAGAATCTACAACAGCTGTTATATTTTCTTCTGATGTTGTTGGAGAATCAACAACTTCATTTTGTTTCTTCTTTTTTGATTTTGCTGGTGAATCAACAACAGTTTGTTTCATTGTTTTTGATCTTGTTTGAGAACCAATAACTTTTGTGTTCTTTTTCTGTTTTGATTTTTCTGGAGAATCAACAGTATTTTTTTTTTTTGATGTTGTTGGAGAATCAAAAACTTCATTCTGCTTTTTCTTTTTTGATTTTTTGGGTATAGAATCTACTTTAGAAGCTTTCTTGTTCTTTTTCTGTGGTGGAGATTTAGGAGTATCTTGTTCTTCAATCACAGTTTCCTTTATACTTCTGTTGATTTTTCGTTTTGTACCCATTTTTAGATGGATTTTTTGAAGTAGTATTATGTTGATCAGTAGGTTAGGTTTTAGTTTGTATAATGCTGTAAGAAATCAAAATGCTGCTAATCTTGTTGAGTTTCGGTTTTTGATCTCTGTTTTTAAGGTTTTGATTTTTGATTTTTGTTTTTGCCCTAGTTTTTAAGTTTCTAGGTTTTGATTTTGAGAGTAATGGAAGTCGAGTGGTGTAATTGGTGTTGGTGGAGTAGATGAACGTTTTGCCCGTTAAGAAGTAGAGTAGTGTACGAGGTGGAGGAGGTGGAAGACGTGGGATGTCCACACGTGAGTAGTTATGGGTAGAATGGTAAATGGGTTTTTTGAATAGGTTTTTGGACTAATGGGTAAGTACGTTTCCTGGGTGGACTAACCATTAACATGTTCCGGGTTTTTTGGACGGTCCAAAAAATTTCCTAATATTAAACCCTAAAAGGAAAAAACAATTTGGGGTTTTTAAAATTTGGTGTCAATTAAGTTCAAGGATATGGATTTGAGTATCGGGTTATTTTTGATTTTATATTTTGTTAACATTTGTTCATAAATTTAGCCATCATATCACTAAAAATTCGACTTGCTTCATCAAACATTTTAACACCCATGTGGGAACCACAACCGGCATCATATATATGCTCCCCTTTCCATTCCTTTTGGCTCCCGAACCTCCTCATCAACATTTTTATTTTCATCAAATTTCCCCCCTGGCTTCATCTTATTCAACCTGGCAATTATCCCCCAAATCATCCTTCATTTGGTTTTCAACCAGAGCTTCCTCCATAGTTTCATAATGCACATCTTCTTCCACCGTATCATAATGGCTTTCCTGCATGATGACTTTACTAAGGACTGCTTGTTTCATGACTTTACGAGATTCTTAAAGAAAATAACTCTCTCGCACAACACCGTAAGCATAAGGGGGCACCGTTATTTGATGTCAAACTTTCTTCCAAACATTTTAAACAACAACTACTATATGTGTTGTGAATGCAAAAAATTTGAATCTAATCCCTCTTACCACCAGCACTTGTGGCCTTCCCTGTGGCTTGATAGACGCCTTCTCAGGAGGAACATCTTTCTCACTTTCAAATTCATATGCTTTCTGAGTTTTGTCAAAAGTAACAAGGTACGATCTTTCACCCCATGAGACTTGATAGGTGTATTATTTGCATTATTTGGATACTCTAATTCATTGATTTCTTATTAGTTTTCATATCATTATTCTTTGATTTTGTTTGTTTATGAGTCTCTTAGGAGTTTTGAAGTGTATTCAACCAAACAAGAAGAAAGGAGTTCATTACGACACGAAATGAACAAGGAAGTTAAGTTCTTCCAATAGAGAAGGACCAAAGACCAAATTCAACTCATTCAAATCCAGGAATTCTTAACACCATTTTGAATATAACGAGAAGACGAAGCCAACGCAAAAAGAATGAGGTCATTCGGAGTTCGTATGAGGAAGTTATGAGCAAAACAGCCGAAAGGAAATAGTGAAACACTCAGCATCATAATCGGGAGATAACAAAGGAAAGTTATCTACCGATTATAGGCAGTTTCGGGTACAGAAAAACTTCGTTTTTGAGCTCCAAAAATCGGTAGATAGCACGGAAATCGAGTCTACCGATTATGGCAAGTTATCTACCGATTAAGGCAAGTTATCTACCGATTATGGCAAGTTGTCTACCGATTATGGCAAGTTTTGGACACAGGAAAGTCATATTTTGAGCTCTTACAATCGGTAGATAAGGAGGGTGTCGTGACTACCGATTATGACTCGACGGGAGCCACTTCTAAGACACGTTTTTGACTTCTAAATCAAGGTATCATGGTCCCATTAGGACTCTAACACCTAGATATGATGAAAATTATATAAGAAGACTTCCATAACCACAAGGAGATACCCTTGGACACTTGTAAACACAAGGAGATACCCTTGGACACTTGTAAACCCAAGGAGAACAAGAAGCTAGGGCTTGGAGTTACGATTGAACATCACGATTTCTATGGTTTGCTTTACTTGTTTTCTTAATTGTTTTCCATGGATTTTGAGAAATCCATGATGAACTAAACCTTTCTTATTGGTTAGAGATGTAGTCCGAAGTTGGAAAACATGTTTATTAATTGAAGTATTCATTCTCATATGTTCATAATCTCTTCAATATCGCTTATATTCTACCGTTTATAACGCCTTGTATGATAAATTTCTTGTTTGTTTAAGTCACGAATTAGATGAGCATGCATTGACATCTATAGCTAAACTAGGGTTTGAGATCCGGAATTTTCGAAAGATCCTTGTTACAAGCAGTATAACATAGTTGTTAATGATGGGATGTTACCATGCAATTATGTGTAGAAGTATGACCTAGGTTAAATCCGTGTGGCTCTTGCGCCGGATTGATTAGAATAACCTCAACTCACAAGACCATTGCTTTCATTGGGTTAAACTTGAGTGGATCTTGCGCCAAGTTATTCGTTGAAAAGGATTCAAAGAGTGGCTCTTGCGCTTTTGATGATAATAGAAGTTTTGCTGGAGTAAGCCTGCGATAGGATGCTTTAGGGTTATTGATATTAAGAGTGCATGAATGTTGAGTATGATTTATTTGATAACATGTTGGAAGATGGAAGATGAACTCTCTAACCAGTATTCTTTATCTCTGATATTCGTTTTAATCTATTTGTTTTAGTATAGTTTAGTTATAATCACAACCAAAACCCCCTTGTTTACATAAGTAATCGAAAGTAATTAACAATCACCTGCCTCTCTATGGGAACAAACTTGTTCTTATTACTATACTCTAATCTATATTAGTGAAGTAAGAACTTGAATTAATTTTGCTTGGCTGACAACCAACCAAATTTTGGCGGCGCTGCCGGGGAGGCATAACTGATTGTTATTTTGTTTTTGATTTCTTATTTCTAGTTTTTAACTTAGTTTCAAAAATTGTTTTTCAGGTACTATTTTTTTCATGAATGCTTAGAGAGGGTAGAACAAGTCCCATTGGTATACGACTTCGATCAGGCACTTTACTAAAATATTTCGTTCGAGCAGTGAACACTCCACTTCCTCCAAGTACATCGTCAAGTGAATTCGCGGATTCAGACGTAGAGGAAGAACAAAAAAAAATGGGTGATACAAATCGTACACTCAAAGACTTAGCTTCTCACAAGTTAGATACGCAACAATGGTGTATTCAGACGACATCTATATTCGAGATCAAGTCAGGGTTGATTCGAGAACTCCCAAAGTTTCATGGGATGACTAATGAAGATCCAAATAAATATTTGATGGATTTCCATAACATAGTCATGGTCATGCTACCAGAAGATACTGATGCTGATGGAGTCATGTTACGAGCTTTTCCATTCTCCCTGATGGATACTGCTAAGGAATGGTTATACTATTTACCTTCTGGTAGTGTCACAACTTGGAATGGTATGAAGAAAATCTTTTTAGAGAGATACTTTCCAGCATCAAAGGCAGCTCAGATTCGTAAAGAGATTTGTGGCATTAAGCAGATGGCAGGAGAGATATTGTATGAATGCTGGGAACGTTACAAGAGATTGGAGGCTAGCTGCCTACATCATCAATTCAGTGATTTATTGATCATCCAGTACTTCTATGAGGGTCTTCAAGCAAGTGGCAGAAATCTTCTCGATGCTGCAGGTGGTGGTGCATTAGTGAACAAAACAGTAGCTTAAGATAGAGAGTTAATTGAGAACATGGTAGCAAATTCTCAACAATTCTCAAGTCGTGGGTCAAAACCACTCGTCAGGAGGGTTAATGAGGTTAGTTCTTCACCGCATTTAGAGCATAGAATTGGTAATATGGAGAAGATGATACAACAAATGGCAGAAATGATCATCCCCTCTTATGAAGAAGAAGCCGAACAGGTGAATGCAGTATTCTCAAATCACCAGAGACAACGGTATGATCCTTATTCCAACACTTATAATCCAGGGTGGAGAGATCATCCAAATTTCAGTTATACAAACAAGCAAGTTGCAGCTCCGGGGACGGTTTTCAATCATCCAAATGGGTTCCAACAGCAAGTACAACCTCCACAACAAGCTCAAAACTCAGAATTATCGAAGATGCTCTCCATGATGAAGAATATGACGACGTTGATGCAGAAAAATCAGCAGACGACTGATAATGCAATCATAGAATTACAAACGCAAGTGGGCACTATGGAAACTGAGATTAATCATATGAAGGCATAAAATAGTGGGAAACTACCTTCTCAACCTATCAATCCAAGAGAAAATGTCAATGCCGTGACATTGAGAAGTGGTACACAAACTGTGCAACCAGAGGAAGCTAAGAAAAACAAAGACCCTAAGGGGCCGGTTTTGGAGAAAGAGATTACTGACTATGCCCAAACCGATGAGGTACCTAAATAAAACTCTAAACCTCCTGTTTCTATTTATGTTCCTCCTTTACCTTTTCCTCGCAGGTTTGCTAACTCAAAAAAGGCGGAACAAGATAAGGATATCTTGGACATTTTCAAGAAGATTCATGTGAATATTCCACTCATAGATGCGATTAAACAAGTCCTCAAATATGCGAGAATTCTGAAGGACTTGTGCACATTTAAACAAAGATTAACCTGTAATGAGGTAATGAGAGTGGGGGATAATGCTTCGGCTATATTGTTGAAGATGTGCTTGTACAGGTTAACCAACTAGTCTTTCCAGCTGATTTCTGCGTACTGGAGATGACAAATGGATCAACGGATTCGTCTATACCGTTGCTACTGGGACGTCCATTCATGCGAACGGCGAGAAAAAAAATTGATGTCTATAGTGGGACATTGACAATGGAATTTGAAATAATACGTTTTAACATTTATGAGGCGATGTGAAATCCTAGTGATGTCCATTCTTGTTTATCCATTGATGTTATTGACTCATTAGCTCAACAGATGTTTAATTTGAGGAGTAATGATCCATTGGAGACTATTATCACGAGGAGTGTGGGTTTTAAATATCTTACGGATCCAAGAACCGGGCTTAAATTAGGGGATGAATTTGAAGAAACTATTTTTGAACTCAATTCGTTGCAACAATGCCCACCAACTCATGATATTTCATTATCTCTTTACCATGCACTAATGAAAAACTGTTGACATTTGTCTTGCAGGCTCCTAAACTAAAACTTAAGCTTCTTCCTGATCACCTAAAATCCATGTATTTGGGTGATAATGAGGAGTTGCCGATAATAGTTTCTAAAGAAATAACTGAATTGCAGGAACAAAGACTTCTTAGGGTGTTGAAGGAGTACAAAACGGCTATAGAATGGACAATTGCTGATATCAAGGGAATAAGCCCTTTTACGTGTATGCATAAAATACTACTTGGGGAGGGGAAAAATCCTACAAGGGCTTCCCAACGTCGTTTGAATCCTCCATTGAGAGAAGTAGTAAAGAAATAGATACTTAAGTTATTAGATGTGGGAGTTATCTACCTCATTTCTGATAGCAAGTGGGTGAGCCCGGTACAAGTTATACCAAAGAAGTCAGGCGTTACAGTAGTACAGAATAAAGACAATGAACTTGTCCCAACTCGAGTGCAAACCGGTTGGAGAATTTGTATTGATTATTGAAAGCTTAATGCAACCACTAGAAAAGATCACTTTCCTTTACCTTTTATCGATCAAATGTTGGAAAGATTGTCAGGACACTCATATTACTGTTTTCTTGATGGTTATTCAGGTTACAATCAGATTGCTATAGCACCTGAGGATCAAGAGAAAACCACTTTTACTTATCCTTTTGGAACATTTGCATACAAAAGGATGCCTTTTGGTTTGTGTAACTTACTCGCTACCTTCCAAAGGTGTATGGTAAGTATCTTTTCAGATTACGTTTAAAATATTATTGAAGTTTTTATGGATGATTTCAGTGTGTATGGTGATTCATTTGACTTGTGCTTGGATAACCTTACATTGATTCTTAAACGATGTGTTGAAACTAATCTTGTGCTAAATTGGGAGAAGTGCCATTTTATGGCAACTCATGACATTGTTTTAGGCCATATTATATCTTCTAAAGGTTTGGAAGTTGATAAAGCTAAGATCGATCTTATTCGTGCTCTTACCCCTCCCACTATGGAGAGGGAGATTCGTGTTTTTCTTGGTCATGCAGGGTTTTATCGCCGGTTTATCAAAGATTTTTCCAAGGTTGCATCACCATTATGCCATTTATTACAAAAGGACGTGGTTTTTAACTTTGATGAGAAGTGTTTGGCGGCATTCAATTGTTTGAAAGAACTTTTGATAACATCCCCTATCATTAAACCATCTATTGGAGCAAGCCATTTGAGCTAATGTGTGATGCCAGTGACTATGCGATCGGTGTAGTTTTAGGCCATCGTACTGGGAAACTACCTCATGTCATTTATTATGCCTCCAGAATGTTGAATGAGGCCCAACAAAATTACACGACCACGGAAAAGGAGTTGTTAGCAATCATTTTTGCATTGGAGAAATTTCGTTCTTATTTACTTGGTACGAAAGTTGTTGTATTTTCTGATCATGCAGCACTTAGGTACTTACTTACAAAGAAGGAGGCGAAACCAAGTCTCATTCGATGGATATTACTCCTACAATAGTTTGATCTCGAAATTTAAGACAAGAAAGGAATTGAGAATACCGTTACGGATCACTTGAGTCGTCTTACTGTAGACGAAGAAGCTATCCCGTTATGTGAAAGCTTTCCAGATAAGCAACTCTTCTTAATTGTAGTTTCAGAACCATGGTATGCGGATATTGTGAATTATTTAGTGTCTAAACAAATCCCAAGAAATTTGTCTCGTGCTGAGAGGGAAAAACTTAAAAGATAGCGAATCAATATATATGGGATGATCCATACCTGTGGAAACATTGTTCAGGCCAAATTATGCGAAAGTGCGTACCCAAATATGAACACAACTCTATCTTATTTTTCTGCCATTCATACGCTTGTGGAGGACACTTTGGGGCAAAGAGAACTGCTTTGAAGGTACTTGAAAGTGGGTTCTATTGGCCCACTTCATCTAAAGATACGTATGTATTTTGTATAACTTGTGATAGATGTCAAAGAACGGGCAATCTAGGTGCTCGAAATCAAATGGCACAAAAGTTTATTTTCTTCGCTGAAATTTTTGATGTATGGGGCATTGATTTTATGTGTCATTTTGTTAAATATTTTGGTAAATTTTACATCTTACTCGCTATTGATTATGTATCGAAATGGGTGGAAGCTAAATCCACATCTACTAATGATTCTAAAGTGGTTACAGATTTTGTTAAAGAACATATTTTTGCAAGGTTTGGAACTCCAAGAGCCATAATCAACGATGGGGAATCACACTTTCGAAACAAGTTCTTACAGATTTTGTTGAAAAAGTATAACATATCTCACAAGATTGCTACAGCATATCATCCACAGACAAACAGGCAAGCAAAAGTCTCTAATCGAGAGGTGAAGTACATCCTAGATAAAACAGTGAATCCATCAAGGAAGGCTTGGAGTTTACGTCTCAATGATGCATTATGGCCATACCGAACAGCATACAAGACTCCTATTGGGATGTCCCCATAGAGACTTGTGTACGGTAAACCTTGTCACATTCCTGTTAAAATCGAGCATAAGGCTTTTTGGGCTATTCAACAATGCAACATGAAGATGGACAGGGCTGGTAAACAAATGAAGCTTCAATTGAGTGAACTAGAAGAGATTCGTAATGATGCATATGAAAGTCCATGAATCTACAAGGAGAAAACAAAGGCTTTTCATGATAGTATGATTTCTAGAAAACAATTTATTGTTGGACAAAAAGTTCTCTTGTTTAATTCTCGCCTTCATTTATTTCCTGGAAAATTGAAGTTTCGTTGGATAGGACCTTTTGTTGTGTCTAACGTTTTTACTCATGGTGCAGTGGAAATTCGTAGCTTGTTAACATGGAATGAGCTTAAAGTGAATGGGCATCGTTTGAAGCCCTATATGAACCGTTTGAACCTGAGATGGTTGAGATCAATTTAGTAGATGCACTCCCTTTGGAGGAGTAGCAAGGAATGCCAAGTCGGGCTGAAGACGTTAAACTAAGCGCTAAATGGGAGGCAACTCATTGGTTTTGTATTTCTATCTTTATCTTTTGATTTTTATTAGTTTTTCTTATCATGTTAGGATTCCCTATCTTGATTTTACATTGGAGGAATCAATTTACATTGAGGACTATGTAAAGTTTAAGTGTGGGGGAGTAATTAAGCATACAGAGTTTTTAGTATTTGCTTTTATATCTAGAATTTTAAGACTTTTGTACGTATTTGCATGAAAACTTTAAACTTTGAGATATTTTAGAGTCACTTAGTATACTTCTAGCTACATTTACATACTTCTAGCTTCATTTAAATAACTGGAATTAGAAGTATTAGAGAACTATATTCGGGTTGCTTATTTGTTAAGAGGCTAGAGCTGACAAAAATGGACTTAAACTGCCGGTAAAGAGTTTAGTATTAGAGTTGTTGATCATTCAATACCCATGAGTGAGGCACCAAACCTTCAGTTGTCCGTTTAAAGTGTTTCATCTGCGTAAATTCCGGGTAGAATGATGAGCTACCTAATCTCGCACCAATTTCAGCACTACTTTTTGATTTCTTGAGTGCTATTTCATCAACCATGAGGGTGTCATCAGAATTGCTAACTCTATCGTGTAGTCTTGTTTGCAGTTGGCACCATTCTCTCAACAACAGGTCCATAGAAACATATCATCATCAACAAGCGGAACATCAAAAATTTGAAATAAAGTTGAAGACAGTCAAGGTTTACAAGCAACCGTTCAAGAAAGAGCGAATTTCATATTCAAGTAAAGCAACAATACAATTAGCAGAAGTATATATACATGTTTAAGACTTATGTACAAAAGCGAAAAAAATCAAAAGATGTGAGTTAGTGAAGTTCATGATATCAAAGCAATACAAGTTGTGAAGAATCAAGTGGTAAAGTCTTTATCCCACGGCCGTAGTAGTTTCATCATTTTATTTATTTTTCAGTTTGTATTTTGAAGTCATAAAAAACAAATTGCTTATCATTGCTTCAGTTTATATTTTTTTTTTGTATTCAATCAGTAAGGCCATGGGGAAGAAGAAATCTATAAAGAAGTTTCAAACAACAAGAAATTGAGGAAAAAAGTTACAAATTGTCAAGGTTCTGCGAAGTTCAAGAGTTCATCATCAATAGTTGAAGACCGGAGACGTTTCTATTGGATGATGTGAGAGTGGTGCTGATTTTCGATCGGTGAGAAGGTAAGTAAACATTCCCATCCTCGTATAGTGGTTGATTTCCTTTATTAGAGGTCACTAGAAAAACAAAAAGGGGTTCTTTTTCGTCCCACGTTCTATGGGATAACATCTTCATATGATTCGGAAGGTTACCTTTCCTTCCTACCATTCAATGTATGCAGGAATTCTATATTCACTCTTGCCTGCACATATGTGAGAACCATAAAGTGCGTCTTTTGAGTATCAAATTCATAAAATCTTGTTGGTGAGGCAGAAACATTCGGTCACTCTTGAACCTGGATTCTTTCATATGGTAGTTTTCTCCTAACTCAAGGGTTAAGCATGAGAATAATGTTCTTTATACTTCTAACTTCTTATTGTTAGTGTGCAGAAACTTTATGTCTTCGTAGCTCTTTGGATGCAGGTGATCTGGAATATTTGAAAGTTAGAACTTAGGTTTTGTGGGTATACCTCTTGTAAACCCTCACGAGACTATAACTCGTCCACTAGGGACACCTATGGGTTTAAAGTCTTGTTGCACATGCTAAGTGTAACTGTATCCTCAACAAAATGGAGTTGTTGTAGTTTAGATTAGTTTAGATTTGTGGTTTGCTCGAGGACTAGCAAAAGGCAAGTGTGGGGGAATTTGATAGGTGTATTATTTGGATACTCTAATTCATTGATTTCTTGTTAGTTTTCATATCATTATTCTTTGATTTTATTATTTTTTGAGTTTCTTAGGAGTTTTGAAGTGTATTCAACCAAAGAAGAAGAAAAGAGTTCATTACGACACGAAATGAACAAGGAAGTTAAGTTCTGCCAATGGAGAAGGACCAAATGCCAAATTCAACTCATTCAAATCCAGGAATTATTGATACCATTTTGAATATAACGAGAAGATGAAGCCAACGCAAAAAGAATGAGGTCATTCGAAGTTCGTATGAGGAAGTTATGAGCAAAACAGCTGAAAAATAAATAGTGAAACACTCAGCATCATAATCGGGAGATAACAAAGGAAAGTTATCTACCGATTATAGGCAGTTTTGGGTACAGAAAAACTTCGTTTTTGAGATCCAAAAATCGGTAGATAACATGGAAATCGAGTTTATCGATTATGGCAAGTTTTGGACACAGGAAAGTCATATTTTGAGCTCTTACAATCAGTAGATAAGGAGGGTGTCGTGACTACCGATTATGACTCGACAAGAGCCACTTATAAGACACGTTTTTGACTTCTAAATCAAGGTATCATGGTCCCATTAGGACTCTAACACCTAAATATGATGAAGACTATATAAGAAGACTTTCATAACCATAAGGAGATCCCTTTGGACACTTGAAAATACAAGGAGAACAGAAGCTAGGGTTTGGAGTTGCGATTGAACATCACGATTTCTAGGGTTTGCTTTACTTGTTTTCTTAATTATTTTCCATGGATTTTGAGATATCCATGATGAACTAAACCTTTCTTATTGGTTAGAGATGTAGTCCGAAGTTGGAAAACATGTTTATTAATTGAAGTATTCATTCTGATATGTTCATAATCTCTTCAATATCGCTTATATTCTACCGTTTATAACACCTTGTATGATGGATTTCTTGTTTGTTTAAGTCACGAATTAGATGAGCATGCATTGACATCTATAGCTAAACTAGGGTTTGAGATCCGGAATTGTCGAAAGATCCTTGTTACAAGTAGCATAACATAGTTGTTAATGACGGGATGTTACCATGCAATTATGTGTAGAAGCGTGACCTAGGTTAAATCCGTGTGGCTCTTACGCCGGATTGCTTAGAATAACCTCAAATCACAAAGACCATTGTTTTCATTGGGTTAAACTTGAGTGGATCTTGCGCCAAGTTATTCGTTGAAAAGGATTCAAATAGTGGCTCTTGCGCCTTTGATGATAATAGGAGTTTTGTCGGGGTAAGCCTGCGAAAGGATGCTTTAGGGTTATTGATATTGAGAGTGCATGAATGTTGAGTATGCTTTAGTTGATAACATGTTGGAAGATGGAAGATGAACTCTCTAACCAGTATTCTTTATCTCTGATATCGTTTTAATCTATTTGTTTTAGTATAATTTAGTTATAATCACAACCAAAACCCCCTTGTTTGCATAAGTAATCGAAAGTAATTAACAATCACCTGCCTCTTTGTGGGAACGAACTTGTTCTTATTACTATATTCTAATCTATATTAGTGAAGTAAGATCTTGAATTAATTTTTCTTGGCTGACAACCAACCAGGACTGTGTTGAAATCCGAAAGGTTAGCCACCAGATGCCATAGATTCATCAATAAAATGAATGCGTTGGTTCCCTAATATAAACATGTGTACAATAAGTAGAAAATATACTTTCACCATATCCTCAGATGAATATGGAACCGTTTCCATTCTGTAAATTTCAAAGAACGTCGTTTGCTTTTATCCGACATTGTGGGTTTACACCCATCACCTGGTACCCTGGCAACCAAGGGTTTTGTTTTGAATAAAATAAATTCATAAAAATCCATATATGGTTTTCCATAATTTGGGAAAATGCTTGTTCATGAGTTTCGACACCCCCGCTGGAGGGACAAATTTTCTATCTAATCGCCTGAAGGAAAGACCCTTGACCGCCGTGAAGTCTGCCTTGACAAAAAAAAAGTTTTTACCTTCAACATTGAACCAGACTTCACCTTGTTGTGTTTTCTTCGTGACTACATCGATACGCCTACCCATTAAATAGGAAAATATATACGACGACCATTTTTGTTTGTCCCCAATTGCATCTTTCCTGATTAGGTCTTGCTCAGATTTAAAGATCACACTTCATATCTCTCTTGGTGTATTCAAGATGGAGTAATTGGAAATATGGCATGATTTCTACCTGAAATTTTTGGGGCGGTAAATATACCTAGTGCAAAACACAAAAAAGGAGATTCCAACCTAATATTACGCACTGCATTTTAGAAAAATGTATTCATCTGTTATCCAGTTGCAAATTGCATACCAGATATAGGTTTGAGGGGATTAGGTTGATTATATTAAGGATGGTGAAGGTGGGTAAACCTTCATTTAGGGATTTCAACAAGTAAAATTGTATTTTTGGTGGATAAGGTAGAGTCTATATCTAACTGGTGGTTGGTAAAGTACTTTGTGGTATATGATTAGGTCTTTGTGTTAGGGATCAATATCCGGAGTTAGTTGAGTAACTTCCATTTGTGGTGCATGGCCAAACTATTTTATCTGGAGGTCCATCTTGAGGTAGGTGGATATTAATGATTCTAACGGTGGACAATGGCTAAAGCTAGTAGTTGTGCAGGTTTGTCATGCATCCAAGTAAGAGTGTGGGGGTAAATCAGATTAGCAATGCTGGTAATGTTTGGGAATTGGTATTGGGTGAACGATGGGTGCCTTGGGATCTAGTTGGAAGTGATAGATGTATGTTTATCATTTACAATGTTACGAAACAAGTGTGTTTTGATCGTCGGAATTTATGAACACAGTTGTTTCCATTGTGGGCTTGCTGCTAAAGAGGGATGAACATCTTTTTGGAAAATGATTTTTTTGTTCAAGTGTTTTTCTTTACAGATGGTTTCCCAGATTGAATCTGGTTGGTTCTTGATCCGCCATGCCTTTTTCGTGACTAGTGCTTTGTTGTGAGCTGTAGTTTTCCTAGTTTTTCGGTTTTGTTAACTTTTTCATCCTAGGGGATGGAGATTTCTAACTGACGAATCATGTCCCAGAAAAAAAATCATAGTCATCTGACCAATCTTATTGTGAACGTAGATCAGTAATAGTTGTGTTTGCATGAGATGGTTAACAATCATAGTGATAGAAGCATTCATGAGTATTAACCTTCCCGCGGGGTTATGCATTTTGATATCCAAACTTTTGCTTTTCTTGCCAGCCGCTCAAGAAAAGGTGTGAACATATGTGATGAGTATCTTCCATGCTTAAGATGTACTTCCAGATAAACTGGTGGAGTTTTTGTTACAAGTATATTAAAAATTTGTTGTATCTCTTCGAGCGGCAGTTGCGGTAGTCGAGAGTGATGGATGATGGCTTATTTGTTCTTGTTGATGTATCACCCCGCTGAAGAGGAATAAGCATTTAAGAGTTGTTATTGATGATTGCAGCTCTGCACTGAAGCTTTACACGTGATGAGAAGATCATCTTCATATATCATATGTAGGATCGGTGGTGCCTTTCTTGATATGTTCAGTACATGGATGTAACGCAGGTGTTCCATGTTGGGTGCAATAATCAAATATGAAGAAAATCAAATAAACAAAAGTTGTTGATACTTAGCTCCTTAACGGAAGTGATTTGTCAAAACGGATGAGCTCCTGGTATCTCCACAACAACAACATGGTATGTAGCAAAACTTTAGAAAACAGAGTAAGTCACGTGTTCAACACGTTGTCCTTAAGACATTAGCGCCCGGCTACACTCAAAAAGTGATGTTATAGCCCCACAGGACGGATGCCTCCAGGATAAAACTCCATATTACACCTACTACTAGCACTCGTTGTAGATGTTTAAGTTGAGCTTGGCAACTCAGAAAAACCCTTAAGGAAAATCTCGAAAACTTAAGAAAGATAATAAAACATTATTATTCTTTTGGTCTCTCCAAAAATATGGAGAAACCTTTTTCCCTTCGATTATACAATAGGTTGTGAAAAGAGTCTTTATATAATAACCTAGTACAACTTAAGAAGAGGGATCTCCCCGATGTGGGACTAATAAATTTATATAGTCTCTTAAAACAACTTAAGATTGGAAACTCCCCAATGTGGGACTAATAAAAAAATTCGTTCATAAAAAAAACAAGAACTATAAACTTTATTAAAAGCTTTAGAATTCATTTTTTAATTTATTTTTTCCAACAATCCCCCACATGAATGAAAAATCTCAGTAAAACATGAAAAACACAGATAGATCTTGGTAAACCAACACCCTAATGCCACGACCCGACTTGACTGAATAGACAGACGAACCACGCGTGTGTTGAAGTCATACTAGCCATTCCAATGTCCTCTCACACACACAAAAGTGTGTTGACCCCAGGGTCATACGATTGACTGCATAAATCATAATAGTATACAGAGCTTTCGCCTTTAGTTTCCCATAGTGGGACTAAAGGTTTCGTTCACCAAAGTGAAAATGATCCAGTGATTCCTTAGTGACCCTTAGGTCCTAAGTACCAGTAATACCAAGACCATAAAAAATAACATAAAACTCATTTTCTCAAAATGAATTAAATTTCAATAAAAACGAAAATCACGTAAAAAATAGGAAATACCTTATAAGCAAAGGTGTCCATGAGGTCTTGAACCTTTGCTTAGTGAGAGATTACCGGAACTACTTGCTAGAGAAAGTGAATGTGATGTCTTGAACTGCTAGTATTTGGTGTAATTCGTGATAACCACCACGCATGATATCTCCAAGGTTGCTACCAAGCTCGTGTCGTTGTGCTCATTTTGGCCCTAACCAAATATCCCAATTTTCAGAATGCTCTAGAGAATCAGCTCATATTATCATAGGAAGCAGCCCACCTCCACATTCAGATAGGTGAATTCTATCAAGAATGTTTACTGCTACATCCCACTTCAATCTTAAATTGAAACTATAGAACTCATTAAGACTTATTAAAAGTCATCATTTACATGCAGTCACACTATCACAACAATGCACCATAGGGAGGGACATATAATGTAATTATCTTGATAGTACATACCTTTAATTACCACAAATTAGTTGTCTCATTGAACCTTGATCTTGAGATCTCCAGTCACTAAGGTTAAGTGTCCTTCATGGAAATTTTATTTCATGAGCTTAAGTCCTATCCCTCTCGATGCAATAACAAACTATCTCTAGATTATCCTTTCGTCAAAGGATCCACTGATTTTTTTATCTTGACTTCACTAAGTCTATAAAAATCATTTCATTAAAGAGTAGTTGTCTTACTGAATTAGCCTTCTCCGAGTTTGTCTAGACTTTTCCATTTCTCACTTACTTTAGACTTACATAGTCAATTAAATTTCAGCATTGGTGGCCACAGGCTTCGGTCATAGAGGAACACCTAACAAAAAGGGTTTTAGACATTCAACTTCATCTTATGCTTTAATTTTAAGCATGTGAACTCTGATTTCATCTCAGTCGAGTTCCTCGTGTCTGTTGGAGGATTCCCAACTACTTATACATCTTAAGAAGGCACACACATAGGCTAAGATTCTCCAAAGCCTGAAATCACAACATCTTTTAAGGTCAGTGTAATATGTATCATGCACATACACAATTTAAAATGTACCTCAGGTATTGTAAATTTCTGATCAGATCATCCCAATAGTTCTTATGGGGTCACAAGTGTATTTGTACACCTACTTCGATGCACATTTACAACATAAGTTAAACGTATCGAGTTTGACAAAGACCATTTCTGACAGAATTTCTTCTGCTTCTAATGATCCTTTAGATCATGATTGTCTACAACGACTTAGTCTTTCAATCAAATTGTAAGCATCACATGTTTTCTAGCGGTTGTAAAGCATATAAATGCATACACAAGATACATGTACTACATACTAGTACGGTCATTACATCTTCCTCCAAAGGTTGGTGCAATATATATATATCACATATTTGAAATTAAATATGTACCTCAAGCATCCCAATTCTCTAACCCTGTGATTAGAGAATCCCCGTAATTTTCCAGGATAAAATGGGAAACATGCATACCTATTTTACAACACATATTAAACACATTTGACAGAAACTATATCATCAAAATTTGATTTTGGTTCTTTATGATCCTTTAGACCACTTCAACAACATATTAGTTTCATGTCAATCTTTAAACAACAAAAATTTGATAGTGGTTGTAAAACACATAACAAAGGTTGCTAAACATATGCACCTTCAATTGATTTAGTGTAAATACACTTATCAAATTCATTAGTGTCACATCACTAGTATTCATCATCATCACATAAAAATACTTACAGCTTGGTTCAAGTCAAGTATATTCAGGTGTAATCAGTTTGTACCTTTACCCCCAATGTTAACCAAACCCTTAAGTTTTGCCCACCTTTGACTATCCATTTAAGTATAATACCTCAACATCCATCCAATGTAACATACTGACAATAATGACAAACAATGCCTGATGTAGTAATTTTAGTGTCATGTGAGTTTCCAAGAGCACTACTTTATTATCTAACAACAATTTCACAAAGTCAAGTCTCTGTCTAACTTATTCTATCTCGTATGAGAACCCCACCTCAGAAAACTGATGTCAATAACTCAACATCCCCAACAATAAAATTTATTTTATTCAAATATTGTTAGCTTCAGAACTTACAAGTTATCATACTACAATTATGGTGATCATATGCAATGATTTTCTAAAGAAGTTGACTTTTCATTCTCACCTTAGACCCCCTACAATTGAGGTCTACAGGGTAGGACACATATAAGTCTAGGGTCTTCTATAAATCTGATTGAGAAATCAAATAAACACTTGTTTCCATCTTATACCCCCAAGGTTGAGGCATAAGGACCCCATCCCCCCCACCCACCACCACACACACACACACAATTATCAGGACTTCTTAACATAAGAAACTACAATTATGTGTCCTTTAGGTTGCATCTAACTAAGACACACCATATAATGGTACTCTATACCAACATTATGATTTAACATGTTCATGTGTTCATTCTCAATTCATTGACGATTTTCCCTTTTATTTACAATTGTCTTGTTCTATTGAGCTAACACTCAAAGCATCACAAGACCATATTTCCAAGTATAATAGTAACTTAGGTAGATAGCATTTGGCACTAGTTTTAATTCGAAATGCACATATTGAGAATGATATCATAATATGATTAATGTCCATACCTGACAAGTCTTGCACATCATTTACCAATTTATTAAATTGTTTACAAAAATGCTTTTGATCTTTTCCATTCTTGGTAGACAAAACATGCCTTTTCTAGAGCACTCGTTCCAGCACTTCCGGCATTTACCAACCAATTTTTTTTTATCATCTCCACTGAAAAATAAATTTTCTCAACACAGTAACAATGTAAATTGTTCCATTCAAATTTGAATATACAATTCCCTATTCCGAGGAGATAAGCACACAACTAAAAAACAGAAGTTATCACAGATTAAAACTTAATTTATAAATTAAGATGATAAAACTTTTGACCAACTAGGATTCAAAAATTGGTTAATACTTTCATTCGACATAGGTAATATCAAATTATCAATATATTATAAGTGCTCATCTTATCAAAATATTTATTACCAACACATAGTTATCAAGTTATTAAGTCTCTCTTCACATTAGACTATCACTATCATCAGTAAGTAACAAAACTTGTTAATAAAACCCCTAAACGATTTTTGTGTACATACGTATCAATTCAAGCACATTTGATCGCTTAATCTTTTTGTTGCACTAGTTACTAAAATATACTTTATACCTCACTATCCATATGAATATGGTATAGTAGTGTATTATGATTCTCATATATTCAAAAAAAAGGTAACATATTCGAAATGATTTAGAAATCACCATAGAAATTGCTAATACACAATTATTAACCAATCATGTAATTCACGCCAATCGATACTATACAAAGCACATATAATCAAAGTGATTCTTAACATAATGCTTAACTCATACACAACTGATTCAACATCTCATTATTCGTTATCAATGTGATATTAATCTAATACATATAAGAGGTTATCACTTTAAGTCACAAAAATCAATTTTTTACTTGCTCTAATTTGTTTATGAGAAATATTTCAAGTAAATTGAAATCTCAAGTATATTATGGATAAAAGCATTCACTAGTATCGGTTTTTCATGTTGTATCCAAGGTGACAAAGTACCACTATAAATGGTTGTAAGATCTCATACTAATCTAGAGCTTAGATACAGTTATTGATATTCTGGACAAACATGCGCAATGTTTTTACAAATATCATATCTCACAAACCATAACTACGAATCGGAAAATAAAAAATGAGTTTTGAAGACAATATCTAGAACTACAAACTTCAATTGAATCACCATTTCAAAAAACTACCGGTTACCCCAGAAAAACTAATTTAGTCAACAATATCTTTCTGCCCGTCAGAATTTTTCCAGGAACGTTTCTCAATTTTGTAAAACACCTAAAAAATACTTTTACAACTTCAGAAATTCTGAAATTTGGTGTGGATAACTATCAGGATGTTTATTATATACTATTAAAAGGATTTATCGAAATTCCTCCTAAGTTAAGAGATATACTCAAAAATCTACAGCCAACCAAAAAACTCAAAAAAAAAATTCACTTCACAATTAACATCCTTTGTTTTCCAATGATTCATAATGATCATTCATTTGTGATTATTACTGAAGTTAATGTCTTATGATTGTTGGGCTGCAATAATCAAATATGAAGAAAATCAAATAAACAAAAGTTGTTGATACTTAGCTCCTTAACGGAGTGATTTGTCAAAACGGATGAGCTCCTCGTATCTCCGCAACATCAACATGCTATATAGTAAAAATTTCGAAAATAGAGTGAGTCATGTGTTCAACACGTTATCTTTAAGACACTGGCGCTCCGCTACACTCAAAAAGTGATGATATAGCCCCAAAAGACGGATGCCTCCAGGATAAAACTCCATATTATATATACTATTAGCACTCGTAGTAGATGCTCAACTTGAGCTTGGCAACTCAGAAAAACCCTTAAAGATCTTGAAAACTTGAGAAAGATAATAAAACATTATTATTCTTTTGGTCTCTCCAAAAATATGGAGAAATCTTTTTCCCTTCGATTGTACAATAGGTTGTGAAAAGAGTCTTTATATAATAACCTAGTACAATTTAAGAAGAGGGATCTCCCCGATGTGGGACTAATAAGTTTATATAGTCTCTTAAAACAACTTAAGATTGGAATGGGACTAATAAGTTTTTTTTCTTCTATGAATTACTGTTTAATCCAATCTACAAGACCCGATTAACGTGTGGTCCACCCAGCCAACCACTTTTACTCGCTAGTCTTTGGACCAAATTTCTTACTCGCTCATTCATCTCACTTGTGAGGAACATAATATACTTTTTAAATATTCCAGATTTACCCTTTCTCCATCGAAATATTTAAAGCATCCTTCTAAGTTAGATCTACTTTTATGATTTCAATTTCTTCACTAACACCGGGAGAGCTCTATCGATGGGGATTGATGAACAAAAACCAGAGAAACTACTTCAATCAACTCCATCTTTCCAAAATTTCAGATCTGTTTTTTCTTCTCGACTGGTGTTTTTAGGGTTTCATTTAAAAATCGTTTTAATGCTCTGTAATCACCTTCATCTCCATTCCATCCAGGTATGTTTTATAATAAGTGATGGTAAATAAGTGAAGCAAGTGAAAAAAGATAAGAAGATTCACGAATAGATTCATGAAGAAGAACAAGAAGAAGAAGAAAAATGAGATATAAATTCATTAATTTTGAGTTTTGATTTAACTTTTTAATCTTCTTTTTCATCTGGATTTAATGCTCAATATTGGAAGACGGAGGTTGTTTCTTCAAACGACATGGTTCAATCGATATGATGTTATTTTTATTTGGTTTACTTTTATTTTTCTTAAAATCATGGTTAATATGTACTTTTCAATATGTATTATTGGACCATATATTTTTTCCTTCGATACATATTTTCCTTCAGTACATATCAAGATGTACTGTTGGATCAATATATAATGTGAGATCATACATTTTTTTCCTTCGATACTTATTTTCCTTCAGTACATACCAATATGTATTGTAGGATCATATATATTTTCCTTAAATACTTATTTTCCTTCAGTACATATCAATATGTATTGTTGGATCATACACATTTTCCTTCAATACATATCTATATGTATTGTTCGATCAATATGTACTGTGGGATCATACACTTTTTTCTTCAATAGATATTAATATGTACTGTTTTTGGCGACTAATATAGATCTTCGTCTTCGTTGTTCTTCTACTACTTGTTTTCTTCTTCTCTTTTGTTGGTGGTGCAGGAATACTATTTTCTTCTTCTTCTCTTATTGCTATTCTAATCTTTTTTGGGTTTTTCTTAGTGATTTTCATCAGATTCCTTAATGACTTCACTGGATCTTGGTTTTTTTTCGCTTTTGGTTGATGATTTCAATCATTTTTGGTTGATTTCAGATTCGTTTATTTTACTTTAGATTTTGATTGCAAGTGTTTTTGTTTATTTTTAGGTTTGATAGTGCTGGAGAAGGTGGTTTCTAATGGTTCACACGTGGACGGTGATGGGTATACAAGTAATTTTCACTTTTCAAAAGGTTTTTGGACCTCTGGTTAACTGAACTTTACCGTTGGACTATATAATACTACCCCCCGTTTCAGGAAAAGAGTTACTATCACTTTTTCAAATTGGTCTATTTTTAGGCTAAAATAAAAAAATGATAGTAACACTTTTCCAGAAACGAAGGGAGTAACTAGTAACGGGTTTTTTGGACCAACCAGCAAATTTCTTTTTTTTTTTATCTATAAAAGAAAACAAAAAGTTATATACTATTAAAAGCTTTAAAATTCCTTTTTAATTTATTGTTTTCCAACATTCCATCTTTACGATATTAGCAGAGAAAATCTTAGCACAGATAATAAACATATGTATTGTCTGATTCCCCCGATTAGATAAATATGACTATGTAATATTCCATTGACGTTGATCGAATACATAACAACATCGCCAAAGTTTTTTTGTATAATTTCAAATTTTTAACCACAAATTTAACCTTTTTAATGCTAATATTTGTTAAAAGACTGCACCAGTTAAACACGTGACATAACAAAACCCGAAAATACTAGATATCCTCAATCCATGTCTTCTAAAATTTTCCACCATGAAATGTCATGAAGATAATGGTATAATACCATATAAAAGGACCCCCTACTAATCTTAAGGGAGAAGATCAAGGGGTTAATATTTAACACCTCATAGGAAAATTTCGTATTTCGTGGGGAAATATAGCACCTCCAAATAAAAGCAAAGGACTGGTCCAGTTGACTAGAAAATCTATATTGTTGTTCCATTCTTCAAATCACATCAATAAAAATCTCCCGGGGTTTATCAGTCGGTCTAGATCAAAATTGAACACCCTCTCCTGAGTTAAAAACATCAAGACAAAGCAAAACCATCACTGCATCACAGCAAAAACAACATTACACACAGCCGTTATCTTTGAAGCGCGAAAAGCAAGTAGTTGGAATGCGGGAAAAGGGCGAACCTCCCCACTCCGCGAGACACGAGAAAAGGCTTCTTCAAACGAGTTCCAACACTGTTCCGATTTTGTAGCTCTCATATAACTTCACGCTTTTTCTAGGGCTTCAGCAAAAAAACTCTTTTCAAACCAGACAAGTGTGTGAGAGAGGCGCCATGGAAGAAGTTAGGTCAAGTTGTGCATGGGTTGCTACTCATTCTTCTCATGTAGTTGTCGACCCTTCAGGTTTCTATTTTTTCTCTGTATCGCTTTCTGATAATAATGATTCTTTCTGAAACTGATAATGTGCTGTAGCATTAACTGATTCTTTATAAACAAATAACAATGTAGGAATTGAGAAGGTAGTAGATACCACTGAAGGTTCAATTCCAAAAGTTGAATGGAATTACGAAGGGATTCATTATTTCGACAATGGGCCGCTGACTGTTCAGTATTTATTTGTTTTGGATGCTTTGAATTTCTGTTTTTGGCCTGGTATGTCGCAGATTGTTTTTTAATTCTCTATTTAGGATATGGATTTTTGTAAATTTGCTGAAATTAATGGAATGTTCATTATTTGTTCCTTGCTAGACAAGGATTTGAATTATGACAATTTGGCTTCTGGGCTGAAGGAAGCTCTGGAAAAAGATAAGTCGGTGTTCGATGCCGATCGTCTACAAACGTACACTGGTAAGACTATATGTGGATTCATCTTATAAAAACACTTAATAAACAGTGTTTTTGGCTCTTAAGAAGTGGGGTTTGATCATGGAGATTGTTGACAGGTCCTCAGCTGCGAGAGTTACTGAAGTGGCCTCGGCCACTTCCGTTGGAGGACGAACGTGTTCGCTTACTACATGAGGTACCCATTTGTCCTTAAACGTTTCATCAGTGATTAAACATGTCATTAACTCAAGTAGATTATGAAGTGGCTTTCAATTTTTATTTCGAAAGAGTTACTTTTCTGTAATCCGACTTTCTTATAATTCACCTTTTTCAAGGATCTTATTTTCTCCTTCGGTTGTTTGTGTTATTTTTTCACATGTCATTCCCGTGCATATCACCCCATTTCAGTGTTCTCCATATCCCAAACTCTTATGTGACAAACGTTATATCTTTGGTTAATCTAGGTAGGCAAAGAGCTAGAGAGGAACTTTGGTGGAAAAGCAGTAAATATAGTGGAGTCATGTGGAAAATCTGCGGTGTCTCTTGTTGCCACTATTACCCGCCATTTTCCTGGTACAGAATTTATGTGCTAATTTTTTAAACCTCTAACTTGCAACTCTCCGTGCTAACCTAGCTAGATGTTGAATTGGTTAAATATCTGAATTTATGACGGATGATTTTGGAAACTTGATTATAGAATACTAGTAGAGCTCATTAGATTGTTCTTTAAAGTGATCTTCTATAATGTTCCACTTTCTTCACATATCGTTACAGGTTTTCGGGATCACTCAGTGTACAAAGGTCACCAGGTTTTCTTGTACAAAAGAGCACAGATATTTGCAGCTGATTTATGGGGAGCATTCAAGGGTCGAGGATATGGTGAATTTAATGACATAGGCTCGATTACTATATTTGCCGACTATATAGTTCCAGCCGTGCTTAAGCAACTTGGTATATTGAAATACAGTTCAACATTATCTAGCATCATTGAGGCCAACAATGAGATAGGTTCAGGTACAGAGGAGGAAGTTGAGTTACGCGCTTGCTCTATTTATGCTGTAGAGAAAATGAGGGAGTTGATCACAGTTAAATCTGGCAAACAGGTAGCAAATGTCCTTCCTTTTCCCCTCTTCTGAAGCAAGTTTTTTCATATATTTTTCTTAGTGTCTACACATGCTTAGCTTTTTACATGGTTTTGGCATAGAAAGCTGCTTTCACTGGGCTGTGGGGCTTAAGTGGAGCTAATTTTGTCGGTGACCTTCTCTTAGTGGAAGTCATTAAGTTGTACAATCACCATTTCATTAAGCATTCATAAACAATGAAAAGGGATTATACTGGCTATCCATTCCTGGTCATCTATTTCATCATCTTCGATTTGAACTCTCCAATATTTGAAATGGTAAACGTTTCGGAGGGCATCATTTCTTTATGAGCTTGATTCACATGGTAACTAGATCATCTGGTCACTTGCCAAAATTTCAGCTTGGACTCATCCTGATTTAGGCCCAACATGCAGTGTTATGTCTAGGAATGCTGTCTAAGAATTTCTCAGCCAAATATGCGTCCAATTATTTCATACTCTCACTAAACTGAAGCCATTAAGAGTAGGGTCATGCTGAGCAATTGTATTATTTCTGTGAATGGTAGAGATCCTTCCGAAAACAAAATTCCATTCTGACATCCCTATCCCTTTAGAAGTTTTCCTGAAGTTCAAATTTTCAGGTAAAATTCCACTCAACTATCCACAAGCTTAGTTTCATCAGGATGGACTCTTAACTGTGAAAGTTGTAGAGTTCACCTAGAATACACTCTTACCTTCTTCTTACAATGTTGGGATGTCCTATCTGTTTAAACTTTCTTCAGATTTCAAACACAAGTTTTCGTACTGCAGATCTAAAAGAATCCCTTGTGCAGGTACTGAGCGTGGAATTGGATCTTTGGCTCTGGTCTTATGGTATCCAATGCCCATCACTACAACATCATCGTACACTCTCAATATATTATTAAATGAACAATACAGAGCTTTCCCCCCCTTCATTGGTTCATTTGCTTCACATTTTAAAATGGATGAAAAACTGGACTGAGCTAATTTTATGGACCTAGAAACCAAATTGTAGAAGATAGTTATTATTAAAGTTTATTTCATGTTGTAAAGGTAGCAACAATGTGAAGGTGATATCTAGTTATGGAGATCATCACCACTTATGTCATCCCTTGAGCACATCCTTGTGTTCAATTTTTAACATCTATGATTTGCATTTCTTGGTTAAAGGAATTCATAACATATTCGGAGCAATTTACTGTCCTTTTCATGGTGGAAACTTCGACACTTTGGAGTAAAACAGGGTTTTCCCATCTTTAATCGTAATCTTGTGCTGTTTTTTTTTTTTTGTCATAAAGAAGATCTAGATACCCAGTTGGTGCCCTGGAATCTTACGAAATCACTAGGAAACTTACAAGGGCTTGAGAGGGATGGAGGGGGTCATGGAAGAGCATGGATGAGTTTTTCCGTGACACTGGGAGAAGTATTTAAAAGGAGAAAAGAGCTTCTGCTTATCGTGGCTTCTATATGGCCGTATGGGCAATTCGACTTTTTGGAATTTGAGGAGTCATGGCTAAAACCAGTGGAGGAGATGAGTACGGAGACGTGGGTCTCTTAATATCTCTATCTCTCTACAACATTATACAACTAGTCATAACTACATGTCATCATCGACTCAAGGAAAGATGACAAAAAAGGTAGGTTTTTTTCATAACAAGTGGGAGCTGATGAAAATCCAGAGTTGCATATAGTTTTCTATGTTGCCCCGTCCCAGTTCTTAACCCTTTAATGAAAACAATATGATAGGCACCAGTAAATTCCATCTGCTTTAATGTGACCTTTCGATATATGTCAATTATATGAAGATATTTACCTTCTCTTCTTCTTTACAAAACATACAAAATCACAATAAATTAGTTTGGAGGCTTCCCTTAAAAAGGAAAGGTCGAGTGAGAGAACCAAACTAGCCGAGGCAAATGACCCTTGTGAATGCTACTTCAATAACCATAAAAAAGAAAAAAAGCATAGTTCCCAAGTTCCAGCCACTCTCACCTATGGGACCAATAATTTTAAGCGGTCTATTTATATGAAACTAAACAGACCTTACTATTTGGTAACCCTGGCTGCCTGCTATATAGCCTATAGGAGGATATAACCCATATGTTTTTGTGCCTATATTTTGCTCTGTTGTTGTTAGTGAAGACGGAAAGGACCGATGCTGAGCCCATCATGATTTGAGAGGTAAGGCTAAAGCTGATTACTCTGTTTGATCATTGGTAAGATCATAATAAGATTTGGTTATCATAACTTATTCATACTCAAATTTCAGTTTAACTCGCCTTATTATGGATAATACCTATTTTAATGGATAGTATGGATAGATTAGGTTTGAAAGAAAAGAATGGGTAGTATTTTTTCTTTTTTTAATAGTAAGAAAAAGAAAGAAAAGAAAATAAGAGACAACTTGAAATCGTAAAGTGAAAGAACAATGGTCTCTCTGTTCATAGCTGGAGAATTAGGGCATTAACACTGGTGGGGATACCTGAGGATTCACTTTAGATACTCGGATTGCTGCTTAAACTGGATAACGACTCCACGTCTTCACATACTAGGACGATAGTACCCCATCTACATCTATCGTTCTCGTCCTTATGTCGGTATTGTCGTTTGGACATTCTTCATTTCTTCTTTAATTTTTTCTGCATTCCGTGAAATTGGGATTTATTGATTACACCTAGATAAAAGTCACTCGATGACAATACCAATAATATCGTGATTTAAATTTCGGCCAATGATACATGAATCCAATCAAAAACAATCATACATTGGTATATGCATTTCAACATATAATCAAAAAAACGGATAGCATATATACTCCTGTAATAAGATGATAAAATTGATCCATATTGATTTTTACCGTCTGAAGTCTGAACTTGACTTCCATACCGTTGTCACAATTTTCTAAAAACCAAAGAAAACACAATAAACATGAAAGAGAAACATAACGTACCCAATCACCCAACTTGCACCACGTTGTTCCAAGAAATTGCTCTTTCATTTACTCCCGAGTCCCAACTTGCATATTTTTACCCCACTAAATTCCAAGTGTCTCTTAAACATCGGAAAATATGGATGAAAAATAGAAAAGTTGTGAAAAAATGAGTCAGATGTGGGTCTACTCAAGTCAGTCCACTGTGTGAAGATGCCGCGCATTCAACTGCGAATTCGCGGTAGAGCCTGATTTAGGATACAGCCTATAAAAGTAGGAAACAATAAAATCCTAAGAAGATATCCAGAATCGGCCTAATAAAACAAAACAGATAACAAAAGAAAAAGAGAAAGACCAGAATTATTATCCATGGTTCATCCTTCTGAAATGAATTTGAACCGCAGAATACATGTGCCCAAACGACCCACTAGGAATTACACTTACTGGTAGGTTCCAAGACGTGTGTGGTATCAGGGTCAATCGGTATCATACTCGAGGAACAAAACGTTTTCTAGTCTAGTTTTTTAATACAAGTTGATGAAATTCAAGGTTAACACAACGCTGTAGAATTGGCATGCATTATGTTATGGTATGGTTTTATTTTTATTTATTTTTATTAATTTATTTTTTTGAGAATTAGAAGTTGATGTAGACATGGATGTATCTCGGGTGGGCCCTAAAACATCACTTTTGAAAGAAAAGGAGTAAATATACAGACTTGGAAAAGTTTTGACATGTATATATTGCCTCGTTAAAATCTTGACATGAAAAATTTATAGTGGTTAAACCTTGATGAAGAAAAACTAGTGCAACATGATAAGTTCGAAAACTATAAAATAAAATAAAATAGAACTACCTATAAAAGATAAAATTACATTTGTAATTCTTCAAGATCATCAAAAAATTTTGTTCTCTATCGTACCCAATGAGATATCTTCTAATGCTGGCAGTATGTATATCACCACAAATAAGTTGTGGCAGTTGCTCGTCTTCACTCGTGATAAAGCAATCAATATATGGTATGGAGCCCTTCTATCAATAGCAAGACTAATAGAATTGTCACAATGACTTATAAGGGATATGAGATTTGTCCGATTGAGTTTGGCGGTTTATCCTCTTCTACAATCAAGAATTTATAAGATGAGTAAAGTATCTCCGAAGAAATATAAGTAGTTGGGTCGCTATTTATAAAATTATACCAAGACAGAACATAGCCGACATTGATTTTAACATCATATTATTTCACATGAGATGTCATTTTTTCACGTAAAGAAGAACTACTCTAATGTCATTCTTAAATAATGTGGATCCCATATTTTAATGACAAGTCCAACTTACATCATGAAGAGGGTGGTTAAGGTTACAAAACCTAATGAACCTGAATTATGTACATTAGAAAGATAAAGCTGAAAAGAGCTTCAAAATGAATATTTTAGAAAAAGATGAAAGAAATAAGCCCATGTTTAGCCCAAACACAAATCCTGCCTGACTCTCCTACATTTGCATACTAAGAATACAAAAGGAGTTTTGAATAAGGCATTAGCTCTGTCCACTACCTTGTTTACAGAGACCTAGATGACTCCGGAAGGAAACAAACACAATGAGTTTTTAAGGTAAAGCTTCAATGCTTTAAACTAGAGAGAGTGAGACAAGGAAATATAAGACAAAAGATAAAATCAACAAGCCTTTATGTTCTGATATTTTGAAAGTCATAGATGTGGCAACTATGAACAACAAATGAGACCTTAACTATCAAAAGGAATGCTGAAAAATAAACAACTAAACATGCATTTTAACTCATGGTTAAAGGCAATGAAAGATTAATTTAAATTAAAAGATCCCAAGGTGTACCGACCAAAGCAAGAGAGTCACAGAAGATATAAACAGAAAAGAGAAACAAAATGAGCTACCCAAAATCCAACAAGCTAACAAATTTGATATACTTACAACGCTCACATTAAAACATCAACAAGACCTAAATTCTGAAATCACCCAAGTAAAATCAAAATAAGAAAAGAAAATCCCTTGATCAAACTTTTTAACATACCTGATTGAAAGAACAAGGCAACGATTCATAAAACCATTATAGTTTATCGCATAAACTGTATTAGTACCAACACACTCGACTCCTGCGACAAGGAAGAGGAAGCGAAAGAATTATCAATGAAAACTACCCTGACATAATCATTCGAAAATTGTTTATAGATGCCCAAAACATGATAAAAAACACCAGATTGATCCTTTATTTCCGTAAAAATATATGTAAGAGAAACAAAATTAAAGAGTTATTTACATTCTTTCCAAAAGATATCGTAGAAACATACAACCACAAATCGAAAAACATTCCAGGAATCCCTGCTGATAACTAGGTTTAAGGGGGTCATACTAACTTATTTCTTTTTTCTTTTTTGAAGGGGAGAATCGGTCGTACTAAACTATTTGCAGACCCATCTGTGGGTCATCCACCAATTCCTTAAAAGGAAGATGACGAGATTTTGGATATTTCGGTCTAATTTATAAGCAAAAATCAAATTGGGGTCACCACCCATTCCTTGGCAGGAAGGAACGGCAAAATGAGGCTAAAAAATTAAGAAATCCTCGAAGAAAATCAAAGTAAAGGGGCCTTGATCGAAAGTATGCATACAAGTTTAAAACTTTTATTTTTTAAAATCAATTTTGGTTAAGTTTACTAAATCGACTATATATCTCTTTTTTAGAAACTCCTATACATGATTAACAAGGTAATATAATCGATTATAAAACAGTCGTAAGGATATCTTTTCAATTAAAACCACAAATATGAAAAAGAGGGTTAGAAGCACACAAATCAGATGCAATAAGTAAAAATACATATTGTTATAAAGACGATTAAGAACCATAGGGAAAAGATAAGAAATTGCCTTCGTAATTTCTATGTAATTTTTAAAGTTAATTGACGTTCGGTACTTAAGGTTTGTCTAAAAACAGTGTTTGGTCTAACAGTTGTCCAATTTAGTGGTTGGTACTTGGGCATCACGTTGACCCTATCGATTCCGCTAAGTGATGATGTGTTTAATTTTTGACTTGTTTTATTTTACTTTTGCCCCTCCCAAAGAAGACAATATCCTTATTACATCCGCAACTCTTATCTCCATCTTTTCAGGTTCTAGGGTTTCCATAAATGAGATCAAAACTAGGTCGAACAAATTATATACAATTCATACCAAGTTCTAAATGGCAGAGATAAGAGCGGCATCAATTCCTTTATGTTTTCGGTAGACCGTGAATTGTATAGCTAAGTTCGAAGGTTTAAAGAAGTTACAATAGAGAAGACCATGTTGCTTCCATGGAAATTTACAATCGTTTGGAGGGATTCTTGAAATGAAGGAAAAAAAAAGGGTTACTTTTGTTTAAATTGAAGAATAACGGGGATTCAAAGCTGGATGGATTTAAGATCGAGAGTGAGACATGAAAGAGAATGAGAGGGAATGTTAAGGTCGGAAAACATTCGATTTCTCCGGCTATAAACTTGGAAATCAACCAGGATTTAAGATTGAAGAAAATGGTACAGGGGCACTAAGTTCTGGATCTTATTTTCTAGAGAAATTGGAAGAGGGATGAGTTATGTGTTTGAGCAAATCATAAAGCCAAATAATACTCAGAAGAGATAAATAAGGAAAGATGAAAATTTTGCATCTCTCTTGGAAAAACTATCGAAAGAAGGGAATATCTTAATTAGTAATAATCAATTAGTAAAATAATTGTAACAACTTTTGTAATAAAAGAAGGGAAAAAAAATGATTATAAAATTTCTTTTGCTATTTAATATTTTTTTCTTTGTGATTGGTAATTTAATTTTATTAGAAAAAAATTTTCTTCGAAATTTTATGTTTGTTTGATAATATTTTTTTTAATGTTACATTAGGATAACGTTATTAAAAATTATAAATAAAATTAATTAAAATAATAGTTGAATTTACTTTTGATCTGTAAAAATTTGTTTAAAAAAATCTACCTCAAAAATCTTTTCTCATCATAAAAATTATGTTAGTTAGTGTGTTATTATAACGTCATTTCACACGTTAGGCATCAAATCTTTGGGATGCTAACCCGTTACAGTGAATGTAACTAGCCAAACAATAATTCCTTGCATACCAAGGATTTAGACATGATAAAAACCGGCACACATATTTGGGTGCTTTAATTCCTCCAAAAAAAATAAATATTGGGGTGTTTTCCAGCTCAATGTATAAGTTTACATTGTGATGACTATTTTGGGGTAGCTAGTCACATCTATATTTTATAGTTAGCACTTATTTCTAATTTTTCCTCTTTCTGCTGCCGTGGTCCTTGAAGCCAAAAAAAGAAAAGAAATGAAGCAAATCATCAAATATCTCACCTATCCGCCACAAAACTACAGACCCACCCCAGAAAACCACTAAAATGACCCCAAATCACCTGGCTGAGGTGGTTAACACTTAACAGGTCATATCTAGATCATGGGGAAATGAAAAGGTATTCAGAGCAATTGAACCAGTCCTAACCAATGAATTTAAAGTCCAATAGAAAGAGATGTCTATTTTGCTTAGAATCAGAACCGACTGAACTAGAAGGCAATTAGTCTTCTACTTAAAAATCACTATTATAATCCCTAATACGCAAACGGTGACGTAAAACTACCCACAGAAGTAAGGAATAAAGAAAATCCAATTACCAGTACGGAAATATTTTATATAGAAAACAATTAAATAAAAAAGGAGGGGTCATTTCTCGATATCTACGCAAGGAATCCAACGGTGATGGAACAACCTTTCGCGGAAACACGGAGCCGCGGGTGCCCAGGACTTTGGAACCCAAACTTTAAGTTTTATCCTTTAAAAAAAATTTCTCTCTAGAAAACTCTTTTAACTACCGCTAATGCAAGTATTAAACCATGCTTAAGTTAACTTCGACTCCACACTTTCTGCTTAGTGCTTACTTATATATATCCCCTTCTCATTCCATCTCACAAGTCTTCTTAGTTTCTTTCTTCCTTCTCTTTTCTCTCTGTTTCGGTTTTCTTCATCTCTTCTTCTTGTCCGGATCTTCCTTAGATTACAAGTCCTTGATTATCTTTAAGAAAAGTATCGTTGAAAATGAGTTGCAATGGGTGCCGAGTTTTACGAAAAGGATGCAGTGAATCTTGCATTCTAAGACCTTGCTTACAATGGATTGAGTCTCCTGAAGCTCAAGGTCATGCTACTGTTTTTGTTGCTAAATTTTTTGGGAGAGCTGGTCTTATGTCTTTCATCTCTGCTGTTCCTGAATCTCAACGACCTGGTAAGAACACACAGAAAAAAACTTAATGTCGTAATTAATCTAATTAAATGTTAACTTTTGATTCTAATTTCTTTTTTGTTAATTTTTGCAGCGTTATTTCAATCTTTGTTATTCGAAGCTTGTGGAAGAACAGTAAATCCTGTTAATGGAGCTGTAGGGTTATTATGGACAGGAAATTGGCAAATTTGTCAAACAGCAGTAGAAACTGTTCTTAGAGGAGGAACTTTGAGGCCAATTTCTGATGTTATGAATGGGAACGAAATTCAAACTTTTGATCAGTCTGATGATTTATCTGTCTCCATTCAAGCTCAACAACCTAATTTTAGTACAATGGAAACGAAAAAAATCATTAAGTTAGACGATAATCATTATAACAGTAATAATAATAATCTTTATCCATCATCAAGATCATTAGCAAAAACATCTAAAAGGAAAGTTTTTACACAAACAGATCTCGATCTTTCTTTAACGACGTCGACTTCTGGTGGGAGTGGAATCGTCAATCATCATCATCGGCCTGAGAAAAGAAGATCTAGTTCACCATCAATGAATTCCGAAGAATCTGTGACTACCAGTCTTGATAGTTCTGTTGAAAGACGAGTATCTCGAGGAGTTGAAATCAAAGCTCTTGATTTGTTCGTGTAGAAGTTCACTGTTTCTTGTTATTTTTGGTTAATTTAGAGAGAGAAACAAAGCTCTATTAAGTGAGGAATCAAAGTTCCTTTTCTGTAATAGAGCTTGATTTCTTTCTTGACATTGAGAGAGGTTCATGTAATTTTTACCTTTTTCCGGCAAGGGTATTTTTGTCAAAATATCACCGGTGAAAGGATTTCGTGTTTCTGAACAAAACTTGAAAGATGAGTTATACCGGTGACTACAAACCCTTACTTTTTTTCTTTTCCTTGTTGCTGAGAAATTATGGCGTATGATGCGCTGATATTAATAAGCCAAGAATAATATTACTCTTTTTTATATTTTACCCTGTTATTTATTTGTAGCCTTTGACAAATGAAAATGAATGGCAAGAGACTATGGAAATGGAATATTATTAAGTACTGTGCACAGATACAGATTCAAGTGGGACGTGAAAAATAGTTGGAGTAAATAAGTCCATGGATATTGGAAGAGAAACGAAAAACAAAACATGGAATAGTCAGAATTTCAAAACATAGGAACGTGAAGAAGACATGTGGGGTTTCTGTTCAACTTGATAGTCTAGTTATCCATAAAATTTGCCATGAGAATGGTCAAAAACACGAAAAAACCATCCACTGAAAATAAGAAAAGGTGGGAATAAGGTCGGTCATGGTGGGGTATCAGTGTTTTATGTGTATTCGATATGATACACAGAAAGGGAGGAGAAAGAGGAGACAGATGATAAGAGGACGGCTTTTGGGGGATAGAAAGAGGCGTGTTGATTTAGGAAAGGAATCAACAGATTAGATCAACTTCAATTTTTGAAGTGTGGGAACCACACGACATCCACTCCAAAATGAAATGAAAAAAAGTAAATTATTAAATTCAAAGAGAAATTCGTACAGAAGAAAAGAGAGCAAGTTGTTGGTTGGCTGATGAGAGAGAGAAGGGTGCGGCGCATGTCAGCGTCGTATTTGGTGGTTTTCTTTTTTCAACCTCCCCTTAAACCTTGGGTGGGTTCCACATCAGACTATTAATAAAAAAAATATCAACTAAAATAAGAAGAAAAGAAAAAAGTAGGAGTCTAGATGACGATGAATCAGAGAGAATTTTTAGATTAGATTAGTATGGTAAGAGAGAATTTTTAGATTAGATTAGTATGGTTTTGTAATTTTGCGACTCCTATGGCCTATGGGAGTCGAGTACCATTTTCACCACAGTCAGTTCTATACTCAGTTAAAAGTTTCGAAAGGGATTTAATAATTTCATAAATTACCTTCGGACAACTGTTTAAACCTTATCTTGGGGTTTTTTTTATACTCCATTCGTTTTTAAATATTTATTTATTTTGACTAAGTTAAAATATTAAAAAAAAATCCAAAATTATCTTTATTAAATATTTAATTATTAAAATTAAAAATATTATTTAATTTTAAAAAAATAAAACATAAACAATAAACATATTAATATATTTATTTCCTAATTATAATTAATTTAAATTGGGTCTAATAAATTTATAGTATAAAAAATTAAAAATGTATTTAAGAATTTATCGAATAATACGTTTATAAACAAAAACTAAACACAATTTTAAAACTGACAAAAATAAAATGGAGTTAAATATTTTAAAACGGAGAGAATATAATTTATTACTGTATATTCTTAAGTTATATAAAAATAGTTTTCAATAGAAGCTTTATATATTCGTCTTTTTTCCCCTTCATGAAAGGAACTTTGAAGATGTAATAGTGTAGTATTGTAATATTATATAAAATTCAAATACTAACTAAAAAATCTATTTTTTTTTTCCTTTTCGCTCCACTCTCTTAAATAACGCCTCTAAAGCCCTAGTACTGTTTGGGTTTTTTCCCGCTGAGATTGGCTTTTTTGGAGCAGATCTGAGCAGGAGAATCCCAACCCATCAACAACCTTTGCTTCTTTTTCTAGTATTGTTTTGATTTTTATCTTTTCTTTCTTCTTTGGTTTTGAGTCTGGTTGTTTTAGATCCCAACCTTAACTTTATTTTTCTTTGATTTATGTTTCTTAGTTTTTTTTATATAATTTAAATTCGTATCATCTAGGTTTACAATCCATTTGATGGAGAAGATCAAGTTAACAACAGCAGTATCAAAGACACCAACAACAACATTTACTTCAAAGACACCAGCAAACAATAATTACAGAAGACCGATTCTGACGAAGACTCCGAACGATTTCATCCAAAGATAAGGGATTTCAACTATCTTTGTTACTTGTGCTACCACTTTTATGAAAAAACCCTTAAGAAATGGTTGGATCTTTGGATCCTAACACCTCTACTGATTGTGGAGTTGTTAAGTAGTTTGGATGTGTTTTTTTCTTCCAAACAAGACCATTTAAACTTGTTATGTTACTGTTATCACTTCTTATGAAACTTTGGAATCTAAAAGAAATGATTGGAATTCTCTGTCATATTAGGGTTTGTAACTGCTCTGTTAAGTGCTTGGTTTATTCATGTTGTTTGTCCGAGTTACTAAAAATGGCTGAAAGAGATGTAATGATCATTCCTATAATTGAGTCAATCATGTAATCGTGTCCGATTCCGATTCGGGTTATCAATATAATTAAATTAAGGTTTTTCGGGAAAAAAAACGCCTACATGCCTGCGAGTTTTGCTTCATTTTTTTTTCCTAAATAAGTGTTACTAATCTAAACTCTAAACGAGATGATAAAAAAAAAAAATGGCGAGTCCCGCACATGTGTAACCGATAGTCAATTGACTCATCTATGAAAAATATCAGAAGAAAAACTTAGAAACGATTAGCATTGTCGAATAAAACATGTTACTATACAAATAATTGGTGTGAATTACGCTTGTAGAAACTGCTGAGATCCCAAGATAAAACTCATTAAGAGTGCAAAAAGATAAAATCACCAAGGCGTATGGAATGTCTAGAGTGTTTTCATTATCTGAGAAAAAAATCTTGCCAATATCTGTAGAAACTATTTTTCCCTCGTGTTCCGTTATAGTGGAAACTCCTGAATCTAGGCTAGATCCAAAAATAGGCAGTGAAAAATTGGGTCCACAGATACATGGCTCTCACAACCATCCAATATGAATAGCCAGTTAAATCAATTTGATCGGATGCATGGATAAGCAAATGAGACAACGCATTGTGCTAATCACACTAGAATATATTGTTGCTAGTATTAACTGAGTGTCAGTGACCTACTAATCACATGTTCCATTTCGTATACTTCGAAATTGATATGTTTTTGAAAAAAATTGATTTGATTTTATCTTCCTATGTATAAATATAAAAAGTAACAAAATAATCAATGATTTTATTATTATTATAAGAAGCACACACTGGAGTTAATGTTCATTATAGGACCATGTAGTATGGACGATCTGCCTATATATGACCAAGAAGGTTGGTTATTAGAGAACAGATGCACTTTTCAATTTTATCAGGGTAATCCTAATACGGATCCAATTCAAAAAAAATTGAAAGGTGGTGGGATACCTAATGTAAGTTCAAAGATATTTTAGTTGTATTCTTCTTACAAAGAAAATGAAGACGTGCATAAGAAAATCGTTTAAGTTTTATGGTTATCCGCCTCGTTGTTCTTGTCCAAAAAAACCCTAATACATAGGGTGGTTGGTTGAAAGCGATAGAAAATTTAGGTAAGACTGTCAATTATTATTGGAGCCTACAATGCTACGCGAGTCATGCCGACGGATACAGATCTATATTAGTAAGTGTTGATACAAGAGTTTTAGTGTAACAATATCATTTTGTGTCAGTTTGTATCGGGATGATACAAACCTCTACAAATCATTATTATTGTAATACCCCGATTTCTTAGATAGGGTTTGTCGAATAGAATATAAGTAATGGTTTGTCTTTTTCTAAAAGCGAGGCATTTTTAGTACAGTTGGCTACACAGTTGGTAAAAAGCTCTGCAGTTAAGCGTGTTCGGGCGGTAACAATCCAGGGATGCGTGGCCTTCTAAAAAACTGATGTTAGATGACCGTAGCGGTGCCCGTTAAAAATTCTACACTACCGGACCACCGCAGTGGTTAAGTGGGAAGAATATAGGTGGAGGGTTGGGTCATTACAAATGGTATCATCTGTCGAGGATGGGAGAGTACATTGGACGATTAGGGTCAGGTACTGGTTTCACGAGTGACAGGGAACGTCGGAGATTGGGATTGTATATTCTGGAGCCAAGGACGACTCCAATTTAAGATGGTGGTATTGTAATACCCCGATTTCAGCAGTGGATGGATGAATGGAATATAAGTAATGATTTACTCCAAACAAACACTGAGGCCTTTTCAGCACAGTTGATTTAAGAGTTGGCAAAAAGATTTGCAGTTAAGTGTGCTCAGGCGGGAGTAATCCAGGGATGGGTGACCTCCTGGGAAGCTGTCGTTGGATGACCGCAGCGGTGCCCGTTAAAAACCCCGTACTGTCGGATGACCACAGTAGCTAAGTGGAGACATTATTGGTAGAGGGTCGGGTCATTACAAATAGTATCAGAGCCGACGACAGATCACTTGTCGAGGGTGAGAGAGTACGCTGCACGGGATGTGCCAGGTACTGGTCTCATGAGTGACCCAGAACGTTGAAGATCTAAGCTTGATTCGGCAGGTAGGGTTCGTCGGATGGAATATATATATAGGTAATAGTTTATTCTTCCCTAATACCGAAGCCTTTTCAGCACAGTTGACTCCAGAGTTGCCAAAAAGCTCTGCAGTTAAGCGTGCTCGGGCGTGAGCAATCCAGGGATGGATGACCTTCCGGAAAGCTGACGCTGGATGACCGCAGTGGTGGCCGTTAAAAATCCCACACTGTCGAACCACCACAATGACTAAGTGGGGACATTATCGATGGAGGGACAAATTATTACAAATGGTATCAGAGCCGACGAAAGGTCATCTGTCTAGGATGGGAGAGTACACTGAGCGGGTTGGATCAGATACTGGTATCATGAGAGGCAGAGAACGTCGGAGATCTGGGCCGGATCCGAGGAAGGTTACAATTTAAGGTGGTGGTATTGTAATACCCCGATTCGGCAGGTAGGGTTCGTCGAATGGAATATAGGTAATGGTTTATCCTTCCCTAACACTGATGAATTTTCAGTATAGTTGACTCCAGAGTTAGCAAAAAGCTCTGCAGTTAAGCGTGCTCGGCCGGGAGCAATTCGGGGATAGGCGACCTCCCGGAAAGATGATGTTGGATGACCGCAGCGGCGCCCGTTAAAAATCCCACAATGCCGGACCATCACAGTGGCTAAGTGGGGACAATGTCGGTGGAGGGTCAGGTCATTACAAATGGTATCAGATGCCAACGACGGATCAACTGTCGAGGATGGGAGAGTACACTAAACGGGCTGGGTCAGATACTGGTCTCATGAGCGGCAGGGAACGTCGGAGATCTGAGCTTGTATATTCCGGAACTAAAGACGACTCCAATTTAAGGTGGTAGTATTGTAATACCCCGATTCGGCAGGTAGGGTTCGCTGAATGGAATATAGGTAATGGTTTGTCCTTTACTGACATCGAGACCTTTTAAGCACAATTGACTCTAAAGTTAGTAAAAGCTCTGCGGTTAAGCGTGCTCGGACGGGAGCAATCCAAAGAAGGGTGGCCTCCCGGAAAGCTCATGCTGGATGATTGCAGCGATGCCCGTTGAAAATCCCACACTGTCGGACCACCGCAGTGGCTAAGTGGGGACAATATCATTGAGGGTGGGGTCATTTCAATCTCTTTGCTACCCATATACTCCGTATGTTCCTCATAAGTTGATCCACTTCAAATTTGCACAATTCTCAAGACAAGAAGGAGAGGGATACAGTTTTAGGTATTTTTTATAACTATACCCTAAGAATAATAAAATAGCAAAACTTGGAAACAACGTATCTCTCAAATTATATCACGGATATTTGTAAGTTGTATATCGTTGAAATACATTTTAAAACACCTATGTAATGAATATAAACATGACTCTCAATTATATATATATTTTATACTAATAATAAATAATTAAAAGGATAACTTTAAAATATTGTTCTGTTTAATAAAATAGCTTATGAGGAACAGAATGAGTATAAATTTTTGATTGGATCTCCATAGAATAAGTTTTGATTAAAACGTTAGATTTTGATGTTATATATAATAATAATAATAAAAAGGATCATTAGACTACAAAGTTTCTATCATATTTGTTTGTATTAAAACGATATATATATATATATATATATATATATATATAGACTTATACGGATACACAACAATTCAGTATAGATAAATAAAAAAATTACTGATACATTAAGGATCTTGTATAGTACTTATATCATACAATTACATGGTTTTCCTTCTAGGCCGATATGTGTTTGTATATGTAATTAGTTACGTAAAATTCTTAATATATCCTTTTTATCGGTCCACGTTGTGGATTTAAAATAAAATAGTCATGTGCAGGTTTTGGTTTTGCATAAGTTTTCATACAAAAAAATAGATTGTTATTTGGTACCAACTTTAAATTTCTTTGCAACAACGTATTAATCAGTTCACAGGTTTCCTACCATATTAAGTACACATGAATTTTGATCAACAATCTTAATATCCAGTGTATGAGTGTGATGTAGAAAAGCAGGATCCTTTGAATAACTATTTTATTCTACGCATATCTATGACAAAGTGGATGTGGGGTTGAAGAACAAAGTCAAACTTCCATAGTTATTCAAATATTAATAAAAAATTACCAAACTTAATTAAATAACTATAATAAATTTTATTTAAATTAAAATTTTATTTTTGGTTTTAGATAATTTAAATAATTTTATTTTGTTCATCTATTAAAAAGACTAGGGTACCGAATATGCAACCAACTTTTTCGTTTTAATCTTTACTATATTTGATACACTTTGAATGATCTTATCGAGAGGGGTTTATTTGACTTTGGTACCTGGATTTTGTCCAGATTTAGTGTTCTTACTTACATTTGTCTAACGTTAGACTTTAGTACCTGGAATCACTGTTCACCCTGGATAGCAAAGTTAAAGAACTGACTTCCGTTTAGATTTTTTTTTTTAGAAAAATATTAATACTTAACGCCGTTAACACATGAGTTTTTTAAAACTCACATGCCTTCAACATTATCCTACGACTACCTTTATTCAGATCCAACGATCTGATTTTCTTGGTCTCCGTTCATCAGCTGGACCTGATTGCTCATCAGCATCTGCTGGCTCAAGTTCAACTGGCCGAGTAATCAAACTCTCCCTTGACGTAGCTCCCACAGAGAAATCCATATGTTTTGGTAGTTGCTTGTTCTGGGACTGAATTTGATTTAACCGATGGTCCTCCATCACCAAAATACTATTACCAAGCTTTTACTGATTATTTACTGGGGTTTGAGAACTATACAAGTTAGTTGCCGTCCTAGGTTTCATTCCCCGGAGTTGTGGCCAATTCATACCACGAAAACCACCCTTTCGATTGTTCTGAAATGAAACCCCATTGCCATTTTGGTACACATCCCATGGCCTCTCCTCCACCTTCTCAACAATTGGCTTGTCAAAAATCTAAGACCTTCCCAGATTCAGATCCCGCCCAAAAAATTTAGGGTATTCCTCCTGTCGTTCTCTGAATGTAAAATTGGAATAAGAGCCGTTTACATCTTTCTTCTCATTCAACATAGGAACCACTGTAATGGGTTTATCTCGGATTTCGAATTTGATGTAAACATGCATCTTATTAGTTGCAATATTTTTGTATTTTCAGGAATAGATCTAACGGATCCTAATTTAATCACCCCTGAATCGGTGGGAATAAGAACAATAGTCTGAATTCCTGCACACCTTGAGAGGAAAGAACGAACACAGTAATCGGACGGCGATTTCAATGAATCCGAGAGCCATATATGGTTTCCAGATCTCAAAACTTTACCGGGTTCCCCTTGACCAGAAGGAAAAGAGAAGTACATGGATGCAAGGAAGAACATTTCTACATCCGTAACTTGATCCAACCCTTGTGCATAATTATCCTCATCTGATCCACCGAAGAACCTGTGAAGCTTTTGAAGAACTGTGTTTCTCATCTTCTGTTGAGATTCACTCTCAAAACGAAGATTAAGAAATGGATTAGCTCCAGGTGCTTCACCTTATTTTGGTTCTCCGCAATACCCATCTCCCTAGCCAAGAACCAAATCACCACATTTAGACCTAGAAATCTGCCAAAATATTGCATTATTCCAACTGAAACTAGAGAAATTGGGATTCTCAACTAACTCTGAAAGCTTATTCTGCAAAATTTTATCTCTTCCTACAGTTGTTAACAAACCCTCGGAAGAAACAGAACTAGTTGAATAAACTTAGAAGAAGTGGGGTTAAAAGGGTTCGATCCAATTGGGTATCAAATGATGGAATTAGAGACTTGGATGACAATTCGGATAGCCCTACGAAGGAATTAGGTGTTACTAGTCCAATTCATTCAATTGAAGAAAACCCTAGGAAACAAATTAGGGGTTCTAGGATTGGGGAATCCGATGGAGATGATGATGACGATAATGATGCAACACCACGGTTTATTATTGAAGATGGAGTTCAGAATTGGCTTAATGGATTGGGATTAGGAAGGTATGGACCTGTTTGTGAAATACATGAAGTGGATGAAGAATTTTTCTGATAGATGGAGGCGGAGAAACAGATGATTAGGGTATGGAATCGTTTTGGGATGTTATAATAGTTAGGTAGATCTTAACCGTTCATCTTTAAGATGGAACAAGATCTAATATAAACCTTAGATCTTAACGTTAGGGACTTGGTTTGTCATTGTTAGCAAAAAAATTTTTTAGTAATTCAAATTTAATTGACAGAAAAAAATGACACGCCATCATTTTACGGGTCTTAACGGGTGAACAGTGATTCCATGTACTAAAGTCTAACGTTGGACAAATGTAAGTAAGAACACTAAATCTGGACAAAATCCATGTACCAAAGTCAAATAAACCCTATCGAAAGAGGTAAGATCAGGGAATAAACAGGGTGATTATCAACCTATTGCATCTGATGTAATTATAAATGATAAAAACAAGTATAATGTGGATATAAAAGTAAAACAATGAAAATAAAACATGATTTTGTTAACGAGGGAACCTCCTAACTAGTAGAAAAACCACCAGCCTCGTAAAGAATGAACAATCGAACTATGCCGCTACATTTATATCTACTATTCAACTTCGATCTCAGTGTAGTTGAGATAAACCAACCCTCCAAGTTACCCCGTTTTAGCAGTGTTTCTCCGCCTAGAACCTCTTTAAGACCATGGGTATGAATCTCATAGCATATGTCATTTACTTGCTTATGAGTTTCTCTCTAAACCTTCCAGAACATTATCGTTACTCACTTCCAATCAGAACTTGGTTGTGATTATAGAATGTGGTACCCCTAAGTTGTTAAGTAATCAAGGCTCCTATACTATCAATACTAGTGTAAATCTCCTTAATTGATCTATCTTCGTGTTTAACTAAATTAACTAGAGGTAACCTGGGAAACTTCTTTAAGATAATGCGTCAAAAGAATTACATCAATCGAGATTTAATCAACAAGATTATAGGCATTAATTGTGATAATAGTTTTACCCTAAAACATGAATTTATTATCATAGTACCCCATGCGGTTTTCAATCCCCAAGAGAAGTCTTAAACTTTAACGCTTGATCAAAGAGATACGAAGGGAATTGTAGAACTACAAGAGGTCCTCTATTTACAGTGAGTATACAACTTTTGCTTAGATGTAAAATGGGTAACTTCCAAACGTAGACATTTCAATATTTATTTTAACCTTAGTTAATTTACTAAGATACACACTACTTATTTAATTATAAAGTTGTATTGTTAACTTAGATAAAACTTCGAGGGATATTAAAGGATTATTATTATCACTATAGACACAGCTTACTTTAATTACAAACTATAATCTTAACATATTAATTCACTTGAAATCTAAGCGTAATTAGTGCTTTAAAATATTAGTTAGATATAGCTACTAGCATCAATTATATTTCCTTATTTAAATTGTAGATAATAGTCGCTTAACTTATTAAGACTAAACATAATAACTAGAGGTTCATATTGGTCGGTCGGTTTTGGTCTTTAGATAAGAATAATAAACTATCAGTTTATTATCCGAAAACCATCACCGAACTGATTTTTACTTAATTTGGTTTTAGACCGGCTCGATTTAAATCGAGTTAATCCGTTGTTTTTTCTCGGTTTTATACTAGTGACTATTTGATGAATACTATTTCCTATAGATTATTACCTATGTATTCTTCAACCAAAAGCATATTCCACTGCACATGATTTTTTTTGTACCACTATTTTTACAAATTTAAGATCGGATGATAAAAAAATCAGCATCCTAATGAATCATAATTAAGGAAAGTAGGAAACCCATCATCAACTAACTAATAACTATAATAGAATTACAGAAATCTCAAATTATGGTTATAAAATCAATAAGATGTAATGAATTGAATTACAGAAACCCATCATGTACCTGTGCACCCCTAGTTATGAGTTATGACTTATGAGACCGAGGAGAAGAAGAATTAAGTGGTGGATGCGGGTGGTCGTGGTGGATAGGGTGTTGCTCGTTTTGTGTCTGAACTAAACAAAAGAAGAACTGCACTTGCTCGAGAAAAAAATGAAAAAGAATAGAGAATAATGGTTAGATTTTAGGGTTTATATGGATGACTAAGATTATAAGTATATAATTAATCAATGGTGATGATGAAAGGTTTTCCCTGATCGGTCGATCGACTTTATTGTGAGAACCATTAACCGAACCGACTACTCCCTGATTTCTTCATATGAACTGTAAAAAAA
>JAJJMC010005091.1:4936271-4961366 GCA_023531435.1 Papaver californicum
AAAAAAAAAAGTTTGGTATGATGGTCCTTGGCATGCGAGTGTGAGTGAGAGAGTTTAATGTATGTACATGCATAAGTATAAAGTATCACTTTCCTTGTTCTGCAAAGATCCGATTTGTTAAGAGAAGTAATGTCGCTAGACATTCTCTTAGATTTCATTTCATTTCAATATCTTGATTTGTTTCTCAATTTTACAGAAAATTGGACTCAAGTTATTAAAAGACCTGAACTGGTGACCTGCTCAGTCTATGACCAATGTACATATTAACTAACACTTGCCAGTTCTCACACACTCATTTGACACAAGCACAGACCGTACACACACTTGACACAAATAAGACTATTGTCTAAGGAGCAGAGACACTGAGCTTGGACCTTAGCAAAGAGAACCTTGTTGTAGACAGCTCTTTAGTAAAATGTCAGCAATCTGCTTTTGAGTGGATAAAAATAGCATCTCCAATGACTTAGCAACCACCAATTCTCTTACACAGTGGAAAGCAATTCCAATGTGTTGTATCCTATTGTGAAAAATAGGATTGGCAGTCAAATAGGTAGCACCCATGTTGTCACACCATAAGACTGGTGCTCTAGGAGAAGAAAAACAAAGCTCAGTCAGAAGAGACTGCACCCACACTATCTCAGAGGTAGGATCTGCCAAAGCCCTGTATTCTGCTTCTGTACTTGATCTAGAAACAATCTTTTGCTTTCTAGAAGACCACTATCAAGTTTGGACCCATGAAAATAGCCACGCCACTAGTTGATCTTCTGTCAGAGACATCTCCTGCCCAGTCAGCATAAAAAAATGCTTGTAACTGCATAGAAGAAAATATTTTAAATTGTAAACCATATTATAATGTACCCTGCAAACACCTAAGAATGCGCTTGACAGCTGACCAATGAGCTTCAGAAGGAGCTTGCATATGTTGAAAAGCTTTATGAACAACAAATGCAATATATGGTCTTGTAATAGTTGCATATTGAAGGGAAACTACAGTGCTTCTGTAAAAAACAACATCTTCAAGACTGGTGAAGCAGGTGTTGTTGTAGCAAATGGTGTAGACCAAGATTTTGAAATGCTCATTTTAGTCTTGGACAACAAATTTGAAATATATTACTCCTGAGAAAGGAGAACACCAGCAGAGTTGTGTTGTGCCTGAATTCCCAAGAAAAAATGCAATACTCAAAAATCTTTAATAGCAAATTAATTGCTCATAGCATGAATAAGAGCATCAACATCAGATGAAGAACTACTTGTAATCAATATATCATATACATATATAAGTATATAGATAGTTGTTGAATTATTGACCTTGTAGAAAAGAGATGTGTCAGTCTTGGAGGAGTTAAACCCAGATTGCAATAGAAACTTACTCAGCCTGTCAAACCAGGCTCTTGGTGCCTGCGTCAGGCTATAGAGAGCCTTATGAAGTTTGCAAGCATGATTAGGAAACATTTTGTCAGAATATCCTGGAGGTTGAACCATGAACACATCTTCTGATAAGTAACCATGCAAGAAAGTATTTTTAACATCTAGTTATCTTATTTGAAGCTTCTATGTCCTAAGCTTAAGGCATCAATTTTTTTAGTACTTTCTACCTCTCCTGCGGGTCAATGATTTGAGTCACTAGCATAGCTCATTGTGACAGGCAAGACGTACCGCCGAGATATGCATTCTATTATTTCATTGATTCCAAAGCACCTTTGTGGATCTCTATCTAAAAATATAAAAAAAAGATGACCAAATGACCCATTTCTTTTCTTTTGTTAGTGACCCTTGAAATTTCTCTCTTGTTGGGTTAGCTATTAGTCGAGAAAGCATAGATTTGGATAGGCTAGTTACGTCAGGTGGTCCATCTAGTAGATCGAATTCAAGCATCTGGGAACTGGCTCTGAAAGTAGAGGATCCTAGTTAGCTTAGCCGGGAAATGCTGGACCTTATCTGAATCTTTAAACTCTTGATTTTCTAACTCAGTTGGTGACCTTGGATCTGCTCGTGAAACGAGAAATATTGATCGATTGGCTAGTTCCTCAAAGAGACTCGACTGAAAGGAGAGGGATGTATCTGATGATTTATTTCGTTTGAAGTCCTTCTTATCTAAGGTAGATTGTATGAACCGTTGTGCTGTCCTGAGTGACTGAATGGAAGAAGTAGAACTCCCTTGGTATTGCATAATCGAAAGTAGGAAAGGTGACCGATCATCTCTTTTCCAGGAACGGAGAGCACAAAAGTCTTTTATTATAGTAATATTGGTCTTAGCATTGAAAAGATAAAGAGAATGAATATGGGGTCTAGGAAGATTGAAAACAAATTTATAAAGAGAATAGATAAAACCATGTGCACAGTAGTTGGCTTCACAATAGGACTAAAAGTATCCTGATAGTCAATACCCTCAACTTGGTTATACCCTGGCAACCAATATGGCTTTGTACCTTTCTATAGACCCATCTGCATTTCTTTTGATTCTGAAAATGCACTTACAACCAATCATATTCTGTGCATTGTCTAAAAATACCAATTTCCAAGTGTCATTTTATAGTAGAGCAGTGATCTCCACATCCATAACAGCTCTCCATTTTGGATCTTACAAGCTTCATTGTAGCACGTATGAACTGTAATATCTTCACACACATATTGAACCTCAGATGCACACACCTTTGGTTTTGAACTTTTTCCATTTCCCCCTTGTAGTCATTGAAAGATCATTAGTAATGACTTAAGAAGAAGAAAGAATTGTGATCTTAGGTGTAGAAGATAAAACATGAAACTTATTCAAATCCCTTAGAGGAATATCTATATCATTTGAAATGGGAGTAGAAGGAGAAGTAGTAGTAGACAAAGTAGGCTGAGCTGAAGTAGTTAGCAAGACTGACATTGTTGACAAAGTAGTAGAACTTGAATTTGCTGACTGAAACAAAGTAGCATAAGAAAATTCATCCTCAACAAACTTTACATCTCTTGAAATTATTATCTTGATTACAAGTGGATGTAAGCATCTGTAACATTTGTGCATACTACTATGCCAGAAATATACACTTGACAGACCTTAATTGTAATTTATGATTTTTGAAGGGTATCAGGCATGGGTAACAAACACAGCCAAATGTTTTTAAAAGTTTGTAGTCAGGTTCGACATGTAACAAACCTTAAGAGGAGAGAGATGATGTGAAGTTGGTGTTAGTAGCCCGTTAATAGTAAAATTTGCAGTTTCAAAGGCATATGACCAGTATGACAAAGGTAATGAAGCATGCGAAACAATGACTCAACCAGTTCCAACAGTATGCCTGTGTTTTCTCCCTGTTGTGCCAATCTGAGCATGTGCATGAGGACAAGATACTTTATGGCCTATCCCAAAAGATTCCAAATAGGTGGAGACATTTCTATATTCACTTCCCAAGTCTGATTGTAAAAATTTAATTATTCTATTGAGTAGATTTTCTACATGAGTTTTGAACTTAACAAAAGTTGTTAGCACCTCAGACTTATAAACTAAAGGATAAATCCAAGTGAATATACTAAATAAGTCAATAAAAGAAACATAATATTTGAATCCATTGATATAACACAAAAGAGATACCCATACATCTGTATGAATCAGGTCTAGTGGGTCGTACACATTATTAGTTGAAGATGTAGGAAATGGTAAATAAGGACTCTTAGCTAATTGACAATCAGTACAAATAGTAGTGGATAAATGGTCATGAATAACCTCATCAACAGAAGCTAGTCCATGCTTCAGAGTTTGATATGCAGAATGTCCAAGTTTTTTGTGCCAGCTTGAAGTTGTGGAAACATTGGAAGTAAGAGCTTGTTTGAGTTAAGCAAGTGAGAACTCCAAATGATAAAAACCATATTTAACATGACCATGAAGCAGAACCTTGTGAGTAACCATATCCTTCATAAAAAATTTATCAGGATAGAATTCAAAGAAACAATTATTTTCCTTAGTAAATTGATGCACATAGATTAAATTCTTTGTAATAGAAGGCACATGAAGGACATTTGATAGTGTAAACTTGACATTATCAGTTTTAAAAATAGAAGAACCAATATGAGTTATAATCAAACCCGAGCCATTTCCAACTCTCACTTGATCATTTCCCTTGTATTCAGAATGCAAATTCAGATTGGACAAATCAGAGGTAAGATAATGTGTTGCTCCTGAATCAGGAATCCAACTAGAAGTAGAAGTAGAACCATCTTCATTATATACTGCAAAAACTTCAGGTTCTGGACATCAAAATTCCTCATAATCTACAACCTCTAGCTCTACCACCATTTCTAATACCTCTAAAACCACCAGATCTTTGACAATTATTTCTATTAAGATATGAACTCCAATGATTTAAGCTAGGAAAATAAGAACTAGAGTTATATGGAGAAAAAAAAATAGTTACCATGTTGTGATACAGGAGAATCTGAGTATTGTTGATCATAAGAAAGAGATGATGAAACTTGATGATGTTGTTGCAACACATTTAGCAGAAGCAGTAGTTAGATCAACATGAGAATCAGAATTCACTCTAGCCTCCTCTAAAAGTAATAATCCCAACAATTCTGAGGATGTAATGAGATTCTCAGTTTTGAGCTGCTATGTAGTAATTGAGGTCTTGAAGCATTAAACTCAGCAGGTAAACCTTGCAAAATGTGGAAAACTAGATCTTCATGAAAGATAGGTCGATCAAGTTGAGCTAATTGATGAGAGATTGATCTGGCTTTGTGGAAGTAAATCAGCATCGAATCAGAACTTTCCTTCAAAATAACTAGATCTGTCTTAAGTTGCATCAATTGATATTTGTAGTAGCATTGTAATTATAGTCCAATCAAATCCATACCTCATGAGACAGTGTACAATCAAGAACTTGAGAATGAGTTTCTTCAGTACAAGATGAAAATAACCAAGAAAGAGTAGTTTGATCTTGATTAATCCAGTAAGAATAGATTGGATTGCGTACAAATTCATTTTATGTGTCTTCTTCAACATAAGCAGGATCATCTAAGATAGTAGCAACAACAAGTGGATTTCTTCTGAAAAACTACACTGAACATTGAAAAGTACCATCAACAAATCGAAACAGATTGTAGCTACGTAACAAAGGAACTATTTGTGACTTCCAGGGAGAATAATTTGTGGTTGATAATTTGGAAGGAGGTTTAAATGTTAAGGAGATATGTTTATTTGATTCTGCGATTGAAGAATAGTTGAAGGTTTTCTGTGGGATTTTTTAGGTATTTTTTTTTAAATCAAACCTCATTTTATTGAAAAAAGAAAAGGAAAACTGAAATGGAGGGTGACAAAAACCAGACCTCCAAAGGAAAAAAAACAATCAAAATAAAAAATTACAAAGATCATCTAAATCGATATGTGTGCAAAGAAGATCTATCTTCGCCCATTGCATCTCAAATCATATAGGGTAGTTGGTTAGACCTTTGAGTGTTTCTTGAAGCTCCCCATTTAGCTAGAATGTCAGCGACCCCATTACCCTCTCTATATATGTGAGAGTATCGATAATCAATAGTTTTCAGATGATATATGCCATTTTCCCATTTAGCCCGAAGCTTCCATGGGACAATAATTATTGTTTTCGAAGGCTTTAACTACGTGCATTCAGTCACACTCAAACCAAACTCGAAGATATCTCTTTCCTTTTACTATCTTGAAAGGTTGTATCATTGCCCAAAATTCAGCAAAAACAGAAGTTGTTGTAAGGACATAAATTCATCGGTTCCACGTGTTTACATCATAAGAAGGAAGTATCACATTACGATACACCGAGAAGTACAAGAGCAAAATAAATGATAAAGGAAGACAGCTATAAAAAATTTGTCACACATCAACTGACACCGGAAGCATAAAAGTCAGACTAGATTAATGCATATAAGATACGTGGAAAGAACACAAGTTACAAGAAAAAGCATCATTAATATCCAAGAAAATCATCTCGCTCTGCTATCTCTTGCGCTCCACAAATCATCTGCGCTCTGCTATCTCTTGCGCTCCATAATCATTTGCGCCCTATCACGTGCGCACTATAAATTTCAATCCTGCAAGAATAGACATGCTCCACGTCAAATTCCACATGTCAAACATGCCAACATCCACATAATAAAGACAAAGGACCAACAATCGCTCAATCCAAAGAGGAGCTGCGCATCAGCAAGCAGAACTAGCAAGAAGTATCACGGAAGGAGTAAAATGAGCTGCGCCCAAAGTCAAGATAAGATCAAACAGGTCAAATAGAGATAAGAATGAGTGAGGAAAAGGGACCCATCATATTTTGCTATAAATACCGACCCCAAGTAGAAAGAAGAACGAGAGAACTGAGAGAAAAAACTCTGAAAGAAAATCAAAAAGTGGAAAAAGCTAAGACTAGGTTAAGAACTCTATTGAACTTAAGTTCTCTAATTCTTTATATTAACATGTGTACAAAGTAAGTGTTTATAAATAAGATACCATATTTTCCCATGGATGTAGGCTTATTAGCTGAACCACGTTATATATTGAGTTGGTTTCATTTCCATTTGAACTTATGTTCTCTGCATTACAATCTCTCTGTATCAATTACACTTTGAAAAATGTCATTTTTAAACAACTTAAGTTTTTGGTTGTGAGGACCCCAAAAATGGTCGTCACAATTTGGCGCTAGAAATAGGTATGTGTAAAGGATTTATCCTACCTTATAAAAAAAATGAAAGAGAGAGTTTTGATACAGGGATTTCGAACCCCGAAAAATGAGATGATTAAGTTCAAATGAGTTTTTGTCAATGGAAATCATTAATTTTTTGATTTATGCAAAGGGCATTGATGAGTAAGAATTTTTTTTTGAACTTTAGAATTTCGTGTTACCTCCTTTTTGTATGAATTTGTGTACATTTAAGGAAAATGAAAGAATTATTCATTTTACGAAGCATCTCTTCATTTAAAATTGGTTTGAATTACTTATATTTTTGATTGAATAAATAAGTTTTTTGAAATCATATAACTTTTATAGAATACTACCAAGGGAATTCTCGAAAGCAGCAGAGGATTGGTGAAAACAGAACATTACGAAAGGAAGACAAACAAAGCGAAAACATTTCACAAGCTGAAAATTCACGAAATCAAGGGAGTTACGCAAGAGGAATTTTTCAACAAAGAGAGATAGTAAATAACCCAGAGAGTCAGCAAAGCAATTCAGAGGATTATTCTTCACTTCAGGAGAATAATCAAAACAATAATGAACATAATCGTTCTCCATCTCAGGAGAATACTCAGAACACTATTGATCATATACAAAATTTAATGGAGGATATGAGTAGGATGCGCAAAGAGCAACGAGCTTGTGCTGAACAAATCGCACGATTAACTAAAGAAAATCAAACGTTGAAAGAAACAATCCAGAGGGATACGGGACCAACTGCCACAAGAACACGGGGACAAGAAGTAAGTTCCAGTAGATTCGAAGGCAGAAGAGAAAGAAATAATCGAGATCAAAGAATAATACTAACATCCACATCACAGCAACCTGGACAAGAAATGATGAATCGGGCAGACCCAGGACCACAACATGATCAATGGAAAAAAATGCTTTGAAGCTATGGAGCAAATGAGGGAATAAATAAGAAATCTAAAGAATAAAGAAGGTGGGCGAATAGAAGAAGTGTTAAAGGAAGCCAGGCGAACGTCATTGGCACCACATTTAGCATTTGCACCGATGCCCCGAGAATGTAGCACTCCCGTTTTTGAGTGCTATGATGGTACCAGGGATCTGACCCCACATTTGAAATATTACAACCGAATCATGGTGCGTTGGGAGCAAGATGATGTTGTAATGTGCCGCTGTTTCCCGTCAAGTTTGAAGGGACTGGCGCTGGCATGGTATGATAAATTGCAAGAAAGTTCTATTCACTCATATGCACAATTAATTCGAAAGTTTTTGGAGGCGTACATGTACAACAGACCCGTTGACTCATGATTGGATAGATTATATTCACTCGCTTCATGGACAGAAGAATTAATTCGTGACTATACAGCTCGGTGGCATGCAATCTGCCAGGCAATTGGAGATGTTGAGCCAGATGCTGCCATTAACAATTATAAGTGGGGAATAACTGACCGAAAAAGCCAGCTCTTTGTTGATATTCATAACATCAACCCGAAAACTGAGGGGCGCCTTAGAGAAATAATCGAGACATGTGCGAGACTGCAAGACATACATGGGCAATGTCCAAGGATAGTATCACAACAGCAAGGAGATGCAAAAAGAACAAATTCGGTAGAGCCGTCAACCAGGTCGGGGAAAAGATTTCCAAATAAAGCTGAAACTAGTGAACCGAAGCGTCCACGGACAGTGGGAAGGAAGAAATTTTTTCAAGAACGAGTGTTTACAAAAATTAACACTCCATATTCTGAAATTTCAAAAGTAATAAAAAATAGACTGGAATTTCAATGGCCACCAACAAAAGAGCGACAACCAGAGCACACTCAAAACTAAAAAGAATATTGTGAATCGATGCAGAAACTTAATTTTACTAGTCCAAGGGATGATTGACGCTCGGGAGTTAAAAGAATTCATTCAATCACCTGCACCACTGTCAAGACTTGATAAAGGGAAAGCCGTTAATATCCCCCACAATAATCAGACTATCAATATGATTTCATTTTCGGAATCAAATCCATCATCGATGAATGCAGCAATTGACAGGAAGCTGCATAAGAGAATAATCAACCATGAAGTATTTAAAGTTGCAGGGAGGATCACTGAAACATGGGAAGAATGAATGGCTTCCCCACTAACATTTTCAACAGAAGAGGTAGATCAAGAAGTAGAGACTCACAATGACCCGCTGGTTCTCACCCTGCCTGTGTCTGGTTGGAATATCGCAAAGATTTTGATAGAAGGAGGAAGTTCTCTTAATGTGTTGTTTTATGACACATTTCTGAAAATGGGATTGAAAGAAGATCAGTTTGAGCCATCTCGCTACACCATCTATGGATTCAATGGAGTAACATCGAAACCAAGAGGAGAAGTCACACTCGAAATAATGGCTGGACCCTTGAATGTTGTAACAAAGTTCAGTGTGGTAGAAGCGCCCTCACCTTACAATGCCATCATCGGGAGGCATTGGGTCCATCAGTTGAAAGGGGTCGCATCAACGTACCATCAGTACTTGCGATTTCCAACGCCACAGGGAGAAATGGAAATTAAAGGAGATCATAGCATTGCGAGAACGTGCGCCCTCATGGAAGCACACATAAATCAAGAAAGAGCTCAGCAAGTGAAAGCAAAAAAGAAGGAAAGGAAAGTCCAAGCTAAGGAAGGAGCAATAAATCAGTATTTGTCTGAAGTCGCAGCCAACAAGTCAAGCAATAAAGAAGGAAAAGATTCTATAGTCAAAGGAGATGAGTTAGGAGTAGGAAAAGGGGGTGAGACCTCACAATAGCAGCTCAAGGGGGATCCCACATTCTTAGGAGCCCCCAAATATGGTTTTTCGGTTGTTGAGGAAACCAAGAGCATCAGCATTGGAACGCCAGAATTTCCAAAGGAAATTAAAATTGGAACCCTGATGAGCCCAGAAAGGGAGCAAGATTTAATCAGTTTACTCGAAGAGTATGCAGATGTATTTGCGTGGAAAATAGGAGACATGCCATGAATTGACCCAAGCATTGTTCAACATGAACTGCGTATACATCCGGGCACCATACCATTTCGGCAACGGATGCGAAAAGTAGCACCTGAATATCATGATCTGGTAGAAAAATAATTGAAGAAGCTAATGGACGCAGGATTCATTCGAGAAGTGCGCTACCCAACGTGGATATCAAATATGGTCATAGTCCCAAAGAAGACTGGAGGGGTGAGAATTTGCATAGACTTCACCAATTTGAATAAAGCATGTCCAAAAGACAGTTATCCACTTCCAAGCATTGATCAATTAGTAGATGCTGTCGAAGGACATGAAGCCTTTTCTTTTATGGATGGACAGTCTGGATATAACCAAATTGCACCAGCCGAAGAAGATCAAGATCATACTGCATTTTTTACCCCGCGAGGATTATATTGTTATACGAGAATGTCGTTTGGATTAAGAAATGCAGGAGCAAACTACCAACGATTAGTTGATGCAATCTTCAAACCTTGGATATGAAGCACATTGGAAGTCTACATAGATGACATGTTGTTAAAAAGCAAGATGGCAAAGGATCATTTACAAGACTTGAGGGAGATTTTCCAAGCTTTGCGCAAGTACAAAATGAAAGTCAACCCGGAAAAATGTATCTTTGGAGTTACATCAGGGAAGTTTTTGGGTTATCTAGTCACGGAAAAAGGAATTGAAGTCGATCCATCAAAAATACAGGCTATTGTAAATATTCCATCCCCAAGAAATGTTAAGGAGGTACAGAAGCTGAACGGATGCTTGGCAGCGCTTAGCAGATTCATTGCAAGGTCATCAGATAAGTGCAAACCATTTTTTGATACTCTAAAGAAAGGAAGCAAGTTTATATGGAATGAAAACTGTGAACAAGCCTTTCAGAACATCAAAATATATCTTACGACTTTGCCCGTATTACAGAAACCGCAGCCTGAAGAGATCTTGGCCCTATATATAGCTGCAACAGAAGATGCAGTAAGCGCAGTACTGGTACGAACAAATGATAAGGTGGAAAAACCAATCTACTACATTAGTAAGACTTTCAACCTTGCGGAGAGGAACTATACCAAGATTGAACAGTTAATATTAGCATTGGTATTTGCCACGCAGAAGCTGCGCACATATTTTCTAACACACTACATTCGAGTACCAAGCAAGGCTCCGCTGGAATCAGTGTTAAAAATGCAGAAAAAGTGGGAAGAATTGCAAAGTGGAATGCTCAGTTGGAACAATTTCAAATTCTTTTTGAAATGCAAACTGCTCAAAAGTCCCAGGTTTTAGCGGATTTTCTTGCAGATTTTCCATTAGATGATGATTTTGAAATCCATGGGTTACCAGGAGTAGAAAAGGATGACTCTCAGGAAATTTTGGACCTTGTCAATTCTCGGAGATGGGAAGTTTTTGTTGATGGAGCCCGAAATAAAGAGGGGGCAGGAATCGGTATTGTAATAACAACACCCGCGGGGGAGCGATTGATATATGTTTTTCGTTTAGAGTTTGGAGAGCACACCAACAATATAGTAGAATACGAGGCTTTGGTTCATGCCCTCCGGATAATTATTGAACTAGGAATTACCGATGTACGGTTGACAAGTGACTCACAATTGATAATCCGACAAGTTGAGCTGAAATATCAAGCAATTGATAAATACTTGATTGAATACAAAGGTCTCGTGCAAAAGTTAGCATCCCAAGTTCCAAACATCATTTTTCTCCATTTGTCCAGAGATAAGAATCGTCATGCAGATGCGCTAGCATTTATCTCCTCAATGATCAAGGATCCGAATAGATCTGCCGTCAAGATTGGACGCATTTATGAACCGTCAATTAGAATATGGGAAGTTGAGAACATGGAAGATGAAATAAGTGAAGATGTTGAGGATCCGGACACAAAGAATGACGTAAATATGCCCCAAAATCCAAAGGATAGGTGCGTAGAAGAAGATTGGAGGATTGCGCTACATCATTATTTGCAAAAATGAATATTTCCTACGGACACCAAGGAAGCAATGAAAATACAATCAAAGTCTGTTAACTATCAGTTAAGGGATGGTATTTTGTACCGAAAGTTCTTCATGGGACCACTACTTTGGTGTTTATCGCGACCAGAAGGACATCGAATTTTAACAGATATACATTATGGTGACACTGGGAATCATAGCGGGAGACGATCATTGGCTCTCAAGGCAAAAACGCAGGGATATTACTGGGTCACAGTGCAAAAGGATGCCGAAGATATGGTCAAAAGATGCGAATAACGTCAATGCTTTGCTAGGAAGATCAGAGCGCCGACAACAGAACTCAATTCAATACTTAGTCCATGGCCATTTGCAAAGTGGGGAGTATATATTCTCGGACCCCTACCTGAAGGAACACGGAAAAGGAAGTACCTAATTGTAGCAACAGATTATTTCACCAAGTGGGTGGAAGCCATGGCACTTGCGCATATTAGAGACTCGGATGTGTTCAAATTCTTGTTTGAAGACATAATTTGCAGATTTGGAATCCCAGTAGCAATAGTTTCAGACAATGGACAACAGCTGCAGGGAAAAAATATTAACATGCTTTTTGAAGCCTTCAATATCCAAAACAGAAAGTCAACTTCACTTTACCCCCAGAGAAACGGGCAGGCTGAAGCTACAAACAAGACAATTGTATTTAATCTCAAGAAGACTCTGGAAGGGCATCACAAGCGATGGTGTGAGCAACTTCATAACAGGGCCTATCGCACCACAATGAGGTCTGCCATTGGAGAGTCACCGTTCTTACTTACCTATGGGGCATAAGCGGTCATACCAACTGAGATAATATTATCAACAACCAATACGGAGGCATGGGAAATGAATTTAAATGAAGATTTAATGCTTGAAAAGTTGGATGATCTAGAAGAAATAAGAGAAGTTGCATTACAAAAGATGGAGAATTATCAAAGAAAGTTAGCAAGTGAATATGGAAAAAAAAAAGTAAAGATGCGCCATTTTGTTGAGGGACAGTATGTATTGCGACAAATTCCAGAATATCAAAAGAATAAAAAGGTAGGAAAACTTGCACCCACTTGGGGAGGTCCTTATATCATATATGACATTGCAGGACAATGATCCTATTATTTGCGAAATATGGATGGAGAAGTTTTACGACATCCTTGGAATGCGCAATATCTTAAACCATATTATCCATAACTTTCTATGTAATCGTATAATAATTTGTGCTCATACGGGGTAAAGCAAATAAAGGCATGTAAAAGTCTTGAATATTGATTATTGGGTACATCCGCTAGCAAGAGATACCCTATATGACATTAATTATTATATCCAGTGACAGGGTCCGCATAGGTAATTTCCTTTTGGACGGAGAGAAATTCCTATGTGAGCGCACCCTCAAAGGAGCCCAAGGTACAATAAATCCTTGAGGTTTCAAACTATACACTCATTAATCAATTTGTCTTATGATTTTATTGCAGGAACAAAAGTAAAATGTCAAACGTATGAAGAGAATATCAGAAAATAATTATTTCTATTTATATTTCATGACAATTTACAGGAACAAAAATGATACGCAGCAGCAGCCAGATACAAGAGGAACTTTAAGAAGTAGGATCATTGATAGGAGCCGGGTCAACATTTGAAGCAGGATCGGAAGCTGAAGCAGGGGTAGCACGGGGAGCAGGCTCAGGAACCACCCTGCGTGAATAGGTTTTGGTCCAACCATCCTTCGCAACCCTATCAAGAGTATTATTAATCACTAGAGCAATACCTCGTTTCATCTCAACCTTCATATACTTCATCTTCTCACGTGAAGCAATAAGCGTATCCTTGTACGTTTTTATGTTACTTTCAGCTGATGAAGCCTTTCTCTCAGCCAAAGAAGCTTGATTCTTCCAATACGCAAGCTTTTCCTCCGCCGCAGCCAAGTCATCAGAATAAACTTTGACAGCAGTCTGCCAGTTAACATCTGCTTCTTCCGCTTTGGAAGTAATCTGAGTAATTTGGTCTTGCGCTTCAACCAATTTAGTTGTGGCTTCTCCAAGTTGCTCATTTACCTCCTTCAGCTTGTCATTAGCTCCAGAAAGCTCCTTATCAACCTCAGCGGACAAAAGCTTAACTTTCTTCAACTCCTTGTCAGACTCTTCAGCCTTGGCAGCTGCTCTCTTAAACTTTCCCTCAAAATCTACAAAGCAGATAAAAGGTTGTTAGACCGTGTAAAAAGTAAGTAAGAGTAACTTTTTGATATAAAATAAACTACCTATAGCAAGGGACTCAAACTTTTGTAAATCCTAGACATTTTTGTCATTAGAAAGATCAAGAAATTCAAATTCACTCAGAAGTTTAGCATAATCTTTCGTGGATTGCTCGAGATCTTGTTTATATTGCGCAATCTCAACTTCATCTGTTAATCATCTATCTCGAAGAAAATTGATCTTCTCAGTGCGTTTATTAATTTCTCTTTGTAAACGCTGAATATCGATATCTCGATGAAGGACTTTATCTGAGAGGCTGCGGACTTGACCTTGAGCTTCCGAAAGAGATTTTCCTCTAGCATGAGAGTCTGCAGCTGCGTTATCTCTTTCCTTGATGAGTTGTGCCACAAAATTTGAATGTCTGGAGTCATGCTGCGACCTAGATCGAGAAAATTCATCAAGGATACTTTTGCGTTCTACACAAAGCTTTCGATTTTCTTCCTCTAATTTTTGTACTTTCACCATGGCTTCAGCAACGCAGTCATTATTACATAAAATAGCAGCATCAAATTCCTCCTTTTTGCTAATAAAGTCTTTTTTCAAAGATGCATGCTCCATCGAGAGTTTTTTGTACGCAGTAAGAATCTTATTCCTCTCATCCAGCAATTTATTGAAATTTTCCTTGACCTCTACATTCTCCTCGGCGACTTTCATTACATGCCCATGTAAAGATGTGGCTCTAGCCCGTAGTTTAATAGCAAGATTTGAATCCCCATCTGATCCTATAAAGAAGTTCATAAATATGTGCTAAAGAAAAATAAAATAACATAGAAGATGAAGTATTTTAACCTAGACATCTGCTGTCGGAGCACGTCATTCTCTTGCTTTAATTCAGCAGCGCCACCCTCAGACATTCGGAGGCGAAGTGTGTTAGCCTCCGCTCTAACTTCAGTAAGTTCTTCTTCATTATTCCTGAGTTTATCCTCCATCATCAGTGAACGAGCCTGGAAGAACTTGTATGCAATCAGAGAGCATCTCTCATTATAAGCAAGCTTTGAAATCAAAGATGAGCATCAGGATAAGAAATAAAGGAATAAGAATCAATAAGTAAACAAATTATGAGAAATATACCTGCATAAGAGCCTGCTGCGGACGGGCATATACAGCTCCGTCTGCCACAGCGAGGACCTCAGTAAGGGTGGAGGGCACCTCGACGTCAAAAGGGCAAGCTTCATTTACATTATCCTTTGACCATGCTTTCATCACCGTGTCAAAAGGAACGGAACGCATGTCCGCTTGTAATTTGGCAACATAAGAGGAATCAGTAGGCTTTGGCTGAGCATTTCTAGGAATCAGAAGAAGGTCCTTTTCCTTGAACCAATTGAACGCATCTTCTTCTTTTCCAACAAGGTTATCAGTTTCGCAAGCGCTCTTGCCCTTCTCCCTACGGGAATCCCTCTCTCCACTAAGAACTAAAGCAACATATACCACTTCCTCATAAGGGAAGGCCAACTTTTCTGTATTCCCAGTAGCACCCACTGCGTTTTCTTGAAGGGAAGAGTCTGCAGCATTGGCAACCATGGCTGGAGAAGGATTTGCTACGTTAGCAGCTACGTTTTCTTCAGTAGTAGCATGCTCGACTTCAGTTTCAATTATTGTCTCCATCCTGGTAGGAGAATATTCAATTACAGCTCCGTTCAACTCCGTCAGAGGCGCAGCTTGCTCCTTGTCAGCCAAATCATCCACGAACTCAGAAAGCACGATGTCATCAACTTGAAACAAAGGAGAATGAGACAGAAAATAGGAGAGGACAGAGCTTGCATCCAGGGGAGACTCAGTATCTGCTACTTGAGGAGCTTCAGTTGCAACATCATCCAATGCGGCGGGACGAGAAGCTATAGGGGTTGCGTTCTGCACCATGCCGCCTTCTATCATTAAAGTAGGCTGACTAGGAGGAGGGTTAGCCCTAGTCACCTTCTTAGCAGAAGCACGAGGAGTAGCCTTCATTCTCTTCTGACCATGTTAACATTTTCAAGTGAATTAGCAAGGCTCAATATTAAACGTTCAGCCAATAAAAGACAGAGCAGTACCTTGTCAGATGGAGGAGTAGCTTTACACTTGGTGCCCACATCGGTCTTTAAACTTTCTTTCTCTTCTGGAGGCTGCGTTAAAAAAAAAGAAAAAAAAAAGAAAAAAAAAGAAACTTACGCAACACTTAAAGATCAGGAGAATTGAAAAAAATCATTACTTACCACATCACATTGAAAAAAATCATTACTTACCACATCACCATAAGAGAAATTAAATCCGTCGAAATCCAATATCCACGGACAATAGGAGGGGAAGCGTTCCTGGAGGCTCCGCACAGTACTTTCCAAAACCTGGCCATAAATCCAGGGCCCTTCAATCACTATTGGAGTAAGGTACCATCGGTAATCATGGTCCCTGCGCAGCTTTTCAGTCAAGGTTTCCTCCGTTCCCGGGATGAGATTTATCTTCGTAGCATCAATATCAGCCAGCAAATGGATTTCATCACCTCTCGTGCGTCCAGGACCAACACTCCAGTTCATATAATTCTTATCAGCAAAAGAATCAACGTAGGACAAATGAAAGTTCTCCACTGTGTAATGGACACGGTTCACAGGATTAGGGGTATAGCAGGTGAAGTTGGTTTGCCCAACACTGCGCATGCTGCATTCATCCAGTATTCTCCACTAGTTTCCGTTGTACTGTGCAATTGAACGCACATTGCTATTTTTAGCCTGGCCACGGCTAGCTAGGACTTCAAACTGATAGGGGAATCGACTGTCGTATAAGGGCATCCTTAACCCTGCGCCTATTGCACCAGCAGTCTCGTGGGAGAGTAGTCAAAACCCAGGATCATATTCAAGGAGATCTTATCTCCTTCAGGAGAGTTGTAAAGGAAAACTTTAAAGTCCCGAAGGCCGTATTTCCTTTTGAACTCCTCAATATCCATGTTTTTAAAACTAAGAATCTCGTGAAGCGGATCACTTCTGGTAGTAGACCTAACAGGAAGCGGAGCAAAGCTGCGAATTCTCTTGGAATACACTGCCTTACTTTCATCCCTTTTCTTGCTAACAGAATGTCGGTCACCATGGGAAGCATGTTTGGGGGCACGGATGCTATCTTTTCCAGACATGATTAATCTGCAGACCAAGAAGAAACAAGGTTACAATGATGAACGGTATAAAATAATACGAAACTTAACAAAAAAATCAACATGCAAAAAATTCTACAGAAGAAGTCTAACAGTCTCCCCAGTAAAAACGATGAAGTTAATCAGCGAAGATTTGATCTTGGGAAGTAAAAACCTTGATCAAACGAGGAATCTCAAAAAAGTTTAAGGACTAAAGACTTTAAGAAGAAGAAGATCAGAATTGCAATCAGCTACAAACTTGGAAAGCGAAAAGTAATTGGGAAAATGACAAGACTTCCTCTTAAATACTGAACCAGTGAACTGACACGACTGCGAAAAGAAATTCAAAAGGCACGAATCCAAACGACGTGTCTTCTTGAAAACGTATGAAACCGACGAAATTCAAATTTATTAGGGGCACAAAACCCAACAGTCATCATCACTTTTTGCCTTTTTGAATTCTAGGCACATGGGAGAGAAGTCCAAAAGACAAAAAGGGGGAAAATTGTAAGGACATAAATTTATCGGTTCCACGTGTTTACATCATAAGAAGGAAGTATCACATTACGATACACCGAGAAGTACAAGAGCAAAATAAATGATAAAGGAAGACAGCTATAAAACATTTGTCACACATCAACTGACACCGGAGAAGTAAAGTCAGACTAGATTAATGCATATAAGATACGTGGAAAGAACACAAGTTACAAGAAAAAGGATCATTAATAGCCAAGACAATCATCTGCGCTCTGCTATCTCTTGCGCTCCACAAATCATCTGCGCTCTGCTATCTCTTGCGCTCCATAATCATCTGCGCCCTATCACTTGCGCACTATAAATTTCAATCCTGCAAGAATATACATGCTCCACGTCAAATTTCACATGTCACACATGCCAACATCCACATAATAAAGACAAAGGACCAACAATCGCTCAATCCAAAGAGGAGCTGCGCATCAGCAAGCGGAACTAGCAAGAAGTATCACGGAAGGAGTAAAATGAGTTGCGCCCAAAGTCAATATAAGATCAAACAGGTCAAATAGATATAAGAATGAGTGAGGAAAAGGGACCCATCATATTTTGCTATAAATACCGACCCCCAAATAGAAAGAAGTACGAGAGAACTGAGAGAAAAAACTCTGAAAGAAAATCAAGAAGTGGAAAAAGCTAAGACTAGGTTAAGAACTCTATTGAACTTAAGTTCTCTAATTATTTTATATTAGCATTGTACAAAGTAAGTGTTTATAAATAAGATACCATATTTTCCCGTGGATGTAGACTTATTAGCTGAACCACATTATATATTGAGTTGGTTTCATTTCCATTTGAACTTATGTTCTCTGCATTACAATCTCTCTGTATCAATTACACTTCGAAAAATGTCATTTTTAAACATCTTAAGTTTTTGGTTGTGAGGACGCCAAAAATGGTTGTCACAGTTGCAATGCCAAGTGAGACTGCTATACAACTTATTACCAATCCGTTATTATTTCGAATCACCACTTTACTCCCGGCAGGACCAGGATTACCTAGAGAACACCCATCTATATTGAATTTGTACGAGCCATATAATGGAAGAAATCATCGAACTTCAATTATCTTTGGAGCTTTTCTGGCTCTGCTACCATGTTAAGAAAAGTAATGTCGCTGAACATTCTCTCAGATTTCATTTCATTTCAATATTTTGATTTGATTCATAATTTTACATAAGATTAGACTCAATTTATTTAAAGACCTGGATGGTGACCTTCTCAGCCTGTGACCAACATACATATTAACTAACACCTACGAGTTATCACACGCTCATTTGACACAAGCACAGATCGTACATATACTTGACACAAATAAGACTATTATGTAACACGATCAGGTAAGAAGTGGGATGTCGTAGAAAGTAGTAATTAAAATGATTTTTAGTTTTATGTGACCAACATACATATTAACTAACACCTGCGAGTTCTCACACACTCATTTGACACAAGACAGATCGTACATATACTTGACACAAATAAGACTATTATATAACACGATCAGGTAAGAAGTGGGATGTTTTAGAAAGTAGTAATTAAAATGATGCAACTTATGTATTGAAGTTTATGGACCTAACTAACCTCAAAAACCGGCTTGTAAGGTTAGGGTTGTCCAAGGCTTATAAACTACGGGTTCTTAAATTGTCTATCCAATATGGGACTAATCTACACGGCCCCTCACGTGTAGCCTCTCTGGGTCTAATACGTGGATATTAAATCGGGTGACGCAGAGTAGAGATGCGGTCAAATGACTCGTCACAAATTGCCTGCTCTGATGCCATATATATTGAAGTTCATAGGCCTAACTAACTTCGAAAACCGGCTTGAAAAACTCAGATTGCCCAACACTTATAATTATAGGATCTTAAATTGTCCATCCAATATAAGACTAATCTCATAATTATGTTTTTCTTGATTTTACCTTTTTCTCGTGGGTCTCAACGAGTGCTTTTACAAAAGAAAAAGACATGTTTCATAAGACATCTTCTTATATACATGTGGAATGTGGATCGCATCTTTGGGTTCAATTCTCCAGGTCAACATATATATATATATATATACGTGTACTGCAATGACCATCATAATCTATTTGACAGATTATAAAGTTTACCACTGTACTCATCACCCACCAACCACTCTACATGCCACATGATAAAAATAAACAAAATCATGCACTAAATATGAAAGCTGGGTTGTGAGGATTCCAACTCCACGTAAGGTATATGTGTTCTTGATTCATTAATTACATCTAAGTACTCCCAACTTAATTCAAAGCTACAGACATACAGTTATTGCCAATGTGGTCACTCAAAAAACCATTCAAGTCGACTAATCCTAGCAATATAACTAGATAAAAGTCGATTAAAGTATGACGGTATAACACTCTTCACTCCGTTCTTTCTTCTGCATAATCCTAAAACTTACACGCAAAAACTACCCTCTCATGGCCTTATAGATATGGATTATGGATATACAAGTATACTACCTTTTTTTCTTCTTTTGATCGACATATTATAAGATGTAAAGTCAATTTGACACATAGATCAGACGATTTAGGCTGTGGTTAACGAATTAAGACGAGTTGTTGAAAGAATTAACTTGTAGTATATATGTCTTGAGTTTTGATATTATCTTACTTGATGCTAATACAAATTGGTTTGAAGATTTAGAAAGATCTGAGACGTCCACGTTGTGGTCTAAATTAGAATTATTAGCTTATTTAGAGCGTCCAGAATGGGACGACTATAAATCGAACCAGAGATCAAATTAAGTCTTTAGTCTTGTTTGGGTGGCATAATGGGACGAGGAGATTTGAGGTTTAGTCTAGAAATTCAACTGTAGCATACTAGATTTGGTATTTTTTTTGGACTAAACATGTTTTAGTCGGGCGGACTTGTAGTGTTCCGCTTAGCCTCAAGCGGCATCGTAGTGAATCGTCCAGAGCCAAGCGTTATTCTAGGAAAACGCTTAAAAACATGGGCGGTAAGCTAGGAATACGCCTGATCAAGCGTTATTCTGGGAGTACGCCTGATGAAACGGGGCTCTAGGTTCACGCCCACAAACAGGCGTAACGCTGGAATACCGCTCAGTTGGAGCTTTATCCTAGGATGTCGCCTACAATTAAACGTGGTGGCGCGCCCCTAGGAGTCCGCCTGGCTAATTTGTTAATATGAGTTGTTTCATGCATGTTTGGGTAAAGAAAACTTGAAACGGTTCCAGTTGTTGTCCCATTGAGCTGAGATTATTTATACACTCTGCTTACACCAGTCTCTTAATCCATATGGAGAAGAACTAATCGTCAAATTCTCTAGTGATCTTTAGAACTTCTGGATTGCATTTAGGATCTTTAGAAAACAGTTTGGAATTTGGATTGCATTTGGGTTTATATTAGTCAACTCTAATAAAAGGATAGAGATATTGACTGTAAGACACACAACATAAAATGGGGCGGGCTGCTAGCAACTCGCTTGAAATCCCAGGCGGGGCGCTAGGACACCGCCCGTCCCATTCAACTCACACGTTCTGTTTGCACATGTGCTACTCCACCAGGCGTATTGTTAGCACACCGCCCCATCAAGCGTGATTCTGGGACACCGCCCGTCTCTTGGGCGTGGTCCTAAGACACCGTCCACTACCAGGAGTTACGTTAGGACTCCGCCCCACATCATTATGCTAGGATTCCGTCTCGCGCAATCGTTATCCTAAGATTCCGTCCGTCTTTCCAAGCACATCGCTGGGACACCGTCCAACACCAGACGCATCACAAGAACACCGTCCGACTATATACGGCTGTTCTTGGACCTGACCAAAGACTAAATTTTTTAACCTTTGGTCTTTTAGTAAATTTAGTCTTTGGTCTTTTAGTATGATCGACCCACCGTGGACACCCTTATGACATAATCGGTACTTTTTATTAAAAAGTATATCTAAATAGACAATGTTCCATTACAAAATTCTCAAATCAGGTAGCAAGAATAATGCAGTACACAAAATTGTGTACTAACTAACAAGACTGATTAAATATTTATTAATAGCATTGTACTTGTACACAAGTATAATAATCGATTGATTAATTAATACGAGGGACATGAGTTTGACAGTATGAAACCAGTTACCTTGACCGTATCCTGTCAGAGATGTTTTTTCACCTATAACATATGTATTGTCGTTTTGAAAATTAGTTGTTCAAAAGTAAGGGTCATAATTAAAGTTGGTATCTCAAAAATGCATTAATTTTTGGTAAGATTTTAAAGCTTTGAAACATAACACTAAAAAATTATTTTAAATTTTCTATCATTCTGGTTTTATGAAAAAAAATAACGATGATTTCACAATTGAATTAGCCCGTAATCAGTAGCAATAATAATTTATCGAAGGAACCCATATCTATATATAGGATGATTTACAAATTATGTCTATAGAATGCATGTCTTGTATCATCATCTAGTAGGCTCCACAAAACATGCATGGTAAGCAAAATGTCGTTGTACAATTACATAAACGTAGAATTCTTTTTGACCATTGAAGCCTTTAATTCTCTTATGTTTTGGTTTTCTCAGGATTCATGAGTTGTGGACTTTCGGCCATCTAAAAGTAGGCTAGGTTGGATGTCCACATGTTACTTTTCTGCTACAAACTCTACGCATGTTAGGTCGGGACAGTCGATGGTTATGTTTCACATCTTTCCCAATAATCATTCAAGAAACTACGGCAAATGTAATTGATGCTACTAGACTCTCTTCGTTTAGGATTGGACATGTCGACCTGTTAATTAAGGCATGTTGAAATGCAAGTTAGTTCGAAGGAAGATGGTGTTGCTAGAGGTAACCCACGCTTAGCAGGTGCCAGATTTAAGCGATGATCATCTTTAGAAGCAGCCATTGATATACTGTCAAATGACAAAAGGGATTCTTTCTTATTAAATTGAAATTTGAAAGTAGGATTGAAAGTCCAGGGACAGGGAGCATGAATCTTATACTATTTGACTAAGAGCGTTACTCTTTTGCTTGCCTACAGAGTTTGAGCTGGCACTTATCTTGTCTTGTGTGTAAATGTTTGCTTTTGATACTAGTTAGCTAAGCTGATACTTTAATGTCTGTTTTTCGGTTATTAATAAGAGGTTGCCTTCGGGTAGTAGGGCCAAGTTCTATACACATACCAAATAACCTTATTTATTTATTTTGAGCTATTATGGATATGTTAAATATACAAATTAAATAGGTAAACTGGCATATTTGCCAATTGGCATATCGCAACAGAATTTTAGTCGAGCAACTAAATCTTTATTTTTGAGTTTTTATCTCAACAGTTTAATTTCCATCATCTAAGGATCCCTATATAATTTTAATTTTAATCTGACATTTTATATAGGTTTGATTCAACGGCTACTTTTAATTTTTACACTAATCACTTTTAATGTAATTTTTAATTTTAGTTATATGTAATTCGATTTCAAAAAGGACAAGCAAGCTTAATAATTTGTTTGAATTAACTAAAATCATATTAAAACACTAATCTGTATTATAGTATATTATATTCAATTATTTTATTATACGTTCTTCTACGAGATATAAACTCTGGTAGAAGATGGATACTAAATCCTACGGCTATAGGAATCATTACCCTATATGAATCAAATTGTTACACACGAGTTTTCACTCAGCGTACTAAAATCCATATAAGAATTCAAAACTCTACTTAGATAGTCGTTCAACCACAATACTCAGAATCTATCAAAGTACAATCACATGAAAAGATTTAGAAGATGGATGTGGACAAAATGAAGTTCGCGCATGTTGACTAAGGTGAACGGTGTTTCCCATATCTGTCTGAAGGTCACTGCCAGGATGAACCCTAATGGATTGAGATATGTTCCCACTGGTCTTAATCCTTATACTAATATCGACTCAACTGGTATATACAAGGGCCCCAACGGTCGATTTATTGAAAATAAAACAATTATCTTTATACTGACAACATGATTAAATCTTTTGAATCTAAGTGCATGGTCCTTTTCAGCAGATTACATGATAGTTCTCATGCATCCTGCATTCCACGCTTGCTTAGGCGACGGAGACAGGGAGAACACAAACATATTGTTATCAAAGTGTCAATACTCGATTATTATTTTTTAATATGCTCTAAATAATACAATAATGGGGCTTGATCTCAAACACTCAACTTCATCCTGACAGCGATAACAATTCGATATTGGTGCCCCACCAAATCATTTAGAGAAACACAAAAATTGCAAAAATAAAAACAGAAGGTGATATGGTCGAGATAGACTCTGAGATATGGTGACAACTATCGTGTTATTTCTAACACATGAGCTAGGCATCCTTTTATGAATAGATCATTTAACTAGGCACACCGATTCCTATAGAAGAAGAGCTAAGTTTCCATCTACCTAGAATGGTTAGTGTCATCCTGAATTGTTCACAAGTTTTTAGACTTTGGAGTTTCATGTTTCACTAAAAGTTTCTCCCTTACCCCCAAACTTAAATCTAACATTGTCCTCAATGTTCTAAAGATGAATGATTAAATGCATGAACAAGGAGAAATTGTTACCAATCGAAGGAAAGGAGTTAAGGAAATATATTACCGTGTCGCATGAGCATGAGTTACCTCCCAAGAAGTGCTAAATTTAAAGTCTTCAGCCAGACTTTGAAAAGAATTAGTCACCTCATAAAATCATATAACAATAGTCGGAACAACTGTGGGTCATCTGAATAAAATAATGTTATCCAAAATAGAAGGAAATTACAGCAGGCCCAGAAAGTGAACAAACCGAGCACATCCTTATCTAGTTTTTTTTTAAGACAACTACATCTAGATATGGTTCAGGTTCAGGCTCTATGAAAGGTTCTAGATAAATCTCTTTAGGCTGACTTTCCTCATAGGCAGGATCCAGAGGATCAAGTTGTAGAGTCTGGAAAAACTCAAATAATAAATTTAAGGCACATAATAGTAACCTGAATAATTGAGGATCCCCAATTTCAATCAGATTTGACCCCACACAGTTGACTACTACGAAAATGGTGGTCATTCTTAAGCAAATGTGTCGATTCTAATCTCCTAAAGTAATTAGGCTTAGTCTCAAAACTTGATACTTGGCACATTTGAAATTCAAACGTTCCCACATATGGAAGAAATAATTTTGGTGGGAAAACAAAGTCAATCTTGATATCATTTTCTAGGTAAACCACATCGACCAGAGGATGGGTTTCTTACAACTGAACTTCTTTTTGGACATCAACAGGCTCAGAGAATCTAGTTTGAAGATGATCCTGAAAAATGGTAGAGGTGCAAATGTCAAGTCCCAAGTTAGGTACTTTAAGCAGGGATACTTGACAATCAAAAGAATCATCGGTACCCCAAACTTAGGGTGGACATTACTCTCAGATGAACTAAAAACTGTTGGTTGGATTCTTGTAATGACCCGACCCTTCACTGATATTGTCCCCACTTAGCTACTACGGTCATCTTGCAGTGTGGGGTTTTTCTACGGGCAACCTGCGGTTATCCAGCAGCATCTTCCCAGGAGGTCACCAATCCCTGGATTACTTCCGCCCGAGCAGGCTTAACTGCAGAGTTTTTTT